>RJWJ010022131.1:0-27151 GCA_004363605.1 Indri indri | reverse complement strand
GGATAGGGTTGGAACGCATTCTACTAAGCGAAGTATCCCAAGAATGGAAAAACAAGCACCACATGTACTCACCATCAAATTGGTAGTAACTGAACAACACATAAGTGTACATATAAGAATAACATCTACTGGATGTCGGGTAGGGAGGGAGGGGGAAGGGGGAGGGGCGAGGGGGAGGAGGGGACGGATATATGCATACGCAAAGGGTGCAATGCGCACCCTCCGAGAGATGGACACGCTTGGGACTGGGACTTGTGGGGAAGGGGGGAGCAAGGGCAACATATGTAACCTAAACATCTGTACCCCTATAAACAACAATAAAAAATAATAATAATGCTATATCAAGTTTTTATGAGTTTGTGATAGAATGACATTCTGTTATCCCACTGTGGCTACGTAAAACAGCAGAACATTTCTAAAGTGCAATTTGACAATTTATTTAAACCAAATAAATGAAGAAAAATGTAAGATAATTATATTCTTAACCTAAATGTTAACCCTTAGCTTTTTATCCATATGTAAAAGAAAAATCCAATTGGATAAACCATAACAATAAATCATGATATAACCATATAATGTGTGCTTCTCAAACACTAAAAATATGTGGAAAATAATATTTCATAGCACTGGAAAAACAATGAAAAAAGTATTAATTGACACTAAGTTGTAAGATGGCATGTATGAAGTGAATCGTATTTCTGGAGGAAATATGTCCATATCAGCATACATCATTCTGGAAAGAACTTATACCAAAATTCTAAATATCTGAGTAATTTTCCATATTAAGTACTAATTATTAGCATATTAAACAGAAAATAACTTTAAAAGACATATTTTTACAACTACAGCTAAGCATAAAAACACACAACAGGCCAACCCGTGACTTTGTTTGTGCAGGGGATGATGAGGACATATTTGAGCATTCACTGATCTTACTTTTCATGGTATTATTGTATATCCCCAGTGCATAACCAGAGGCTTTGGCATATTTGAAACATGGTCTAGTTTTCAGTCCCCTCTCACCTCATACACTGGGTAATCCTGCTGGGCAAAAGCTGAACATTTTCAGTAGACTGATTATTTCTTTGTGCCTATGCAGGTCTGCTGTATGATTTTATGTTGTGATCCTCATGCTCTGAAAAGTCACCACTGTCACTAACCCAGAACTGCTATCCATCATAATTTATTATAACCTCGAACTTACTTCCAAATTTAGATGAAACATTTTTCAACTTTCTGTGAATGGTATCTCAAAGTAAAACCTATGAGAGAAATTAATCCCATTCCTTTAGTTGGTGACAGTTTCTTACTCTCATTCATATTATTTAGGAAGTCCACTCTTTTTTAATGGATGAGATTTATTGAGCTTGCTAGTCCTTAAACTCATGTATGATGACTATGTCATCATATATGACACACCCTCACTTCCATACATATTTCTTGTCATATTAAAAAGTAGGGAATGGAAATTAACATTTATTAATCACCAGGCTTCTGTTAAGCACATTGCTGGACACTTCTCATTATGTAAAAATATTTCATTCTCATGACGACTCTTGAAGGGTGGAAAGATCTTTTTTTTTTTAATTACAGAAGAAAAAATAAAGTTCAGAAAAGTTAGATAACTTTAAAATGGTGAAAAATAGTCAATGGTAGAACTGGTCTTTGAACACTTGTGCATAATTCCAAAGATCATGATCTAATACGCCATAGTAGATAAACCTCTATGTGCTGAGAACCTAAAACTTCCATTGGGAGGCAGTACAGCATAATAGTCAGGACCTTGTGCTCAAGAGTCAGGCTACCTGCCTTGGTCTGAATGCCAATTTCAACATTTACTGGCTATATGACTTGGGGAGGGAAAGTTATTTAACATCATTCAGCACTACAGTCTGGGTATAAAAATAATTCATACCTTGCCAAAATATTAAGAAGATTAATTTAATTACTGAAATTAACTAATGAAAATGATTTAGTAGTGCATTAGTAGTGGTGTTTAATAAGTGCTATCTATAACTGCTTTTGTTTCATCCTTATTATTATTAAATATTCTTTTTCAAGATAAGTAATATTCTTATTTGTTTTTTAAAAGATGCAGTCATCTTGTGATTATCTCTAAAGATATGTGATTTAATAAAAACATTTACTGAAATAATTTTCTAGAAATAACTAAAAGTATTACAAACTACAGATGAAATTTCTTTCTCAAAATAATGACTTGAGTTTTTTGTTGTACTTATTCATGTTTATGGGAGGGACAAAGTGGTGTGAAGGTTTATTAAATCTTTAAAAGTTTGACCAATTTCTAATTTCATTAGTGCAAATTTAAAGGATGTCAGTTGGGAAGAACATTGGTTTAATAAATTCTGTACTTCTAATCTATACAAAAAAAGATAAATATACATTATTAACATAGATACTTCTGATCAGAAGAGTAGAAAAAATATTTGGAGACAAATAAATTCAGTTAATACTGAATTTCTAAAAAATATTAAAAATAAAAAGAAATGTTTAGTACAAAGTTACACATTAATAAAAGCTTCTAGTAATAACTTAAAGACATGCAGCATCTTTTAAAACTGATACTTTCACCACTGTTTCTTAGCATATAGTCTATTTTTAAAAAAAAACTCAAATTCGATTTTTTTAACTCCAAAAACATTTGTGTGATGTTTCACAATTTCTTACCTTGTATTAAATAAAGGAAATTGGATAAATATTGTATGCTGCTTTGTGAAACAGATTTATTGATATTTAAAAGTTTTTAATTATTTCAAAACTATTTTATTTCCCAATTGCATATGGCTGCTATAAAAAAAGACTGATATGATTTCTCATCTACAAGATTTCTTTTTTTTTCTTCTTCGTTATAATATTTATCCACATTTTCTTTTCTTGAGGCAATTTTTTAAGGCCATTTGAAACATTTTGATTTTGAATGAAAACATTCGAGCAGAAAAATAACAATAATAACAGAAAATTAGAATAAATGGAAATTCCAGTAAAATTTCAAAATTAGAATAAATTGTAAAGATTGGTTCATTTTTTTGTCCTTGTCTTTGCCTCAACATGAACTTAGTAAAATATCACTCAGTGCTGTGGTCTCCAACCCTTAGGCCATGGACAAGTACCAGCCTGTTCTGAACCGGGGGGCACAGTAGAAGGTAGCAGAGGTGGAGCTAGCAAAGCTTCATCTCTATTTACAGCCCCTCCGCATCACTTGCGTGGCTGCCTGAGCTCCGCCTCCGGTCAGATAAGCGGCAGCATTAGATTCTCATAGGAGCATGAACCCTACTGTAAACCGTGCATGTGGGGGATCTAGGTTGTGTGCTCCTTATGAGAATCTAATGCCTGATGATTTGAAGTGGAGCTGAGGCAGTGATGCTAGCGCTGGCGAGTGGCTACAAAGACAGATTGTGGTTAGCAGCGAGGTTTGACTACACAGAGACCGTAATTAATCAATTACTTTCAGACTGATCAAAACACTATCAGTGAGTGGCAAGTGACAATTAAGCTGCATCTGGTGGCAGGCTTTAAGTCAGAATCCGACACTTATTTTAGTCCATGAGTGGCCTGCCATTATTATTTTATTTACCGTTTTTGTCCCTGCCTCTTTCCTGTACTGTGCACTTGTCTCGGTCACAGTTTTGGTAAACCCACAAGCTAACCCCAACAAAAATGTGTACAAAGAAAACATCACTGGAGAGCTGCTTCGAGAAGAAGGAAAGATCCAGTGATAAGACAGCAGAAGACTCTAAGACTGGCAACGAAATGAAAGCTGCATTGAAAAGAAAATACCAAGAGTCCTGGTGACATTATGGGTTCATTGTAACAGGTGATTCACATTCTCCAAGCCCGCTTTATATACATGGTGACCAGTTACCCAGTGAAGCCATGAAATCTTTAAAATTGCTTCACCACATGAAGACCAAGCACCCTGCATTAAAAGACAAGCCCTTTGCATTTTTTCAAAAGAAAACAAAAAAATACTTGAACTCAAAGAACAGAAGCAATTATTGAAGGTCCCACTTCATCAAATGTGTCTGCACTGAGAGCTTCATTCTTAGTGGCTAACCACGTTGCTAAAGCTAAGAAGCCCTTTACTATTGGTGAAGAGTTGATCCTGCCTGTTGCTAATGACATTTGCTCTGAACTATTAGGAGAGGCTTCAGTTCAAAAGGTGGCATGTGTTACTCTTTCTGCTAGCACCATAACTAGATGGACTGATGAAACAGCAGAGGATACTGATGTACAGTTGTTAGAGAGGGTTAATGAGTCACCATGGTACATACCAGGTTGACGAGTCTACCAGTGTTGACAACAAGGCAACAATGCTTGCTTTTGGGTGATATATTTTTCAGGAGGATGTGCATGAGGATATGTTATGTGCACTTTTGTTGCCAACCAACACCACAGGTACAAAACTATTCAAGTTTTTGAATGATTACATATCAGAAAAACTGAATTGGTCATCTTGTGTCATTATGTGTGTGGACGGAGCGGCTACCATGACCGGACAGCTCTCTGGTTTCAGTACTTGGGTCAAGGAGGTTGCTTCTGAATGTGAATCTGCACACTGTGTCATCCATAGAGAAAGCTGGCTAGCCTGAAAAATGTCACCTGAATTAAACAATGTTTTGCAGGATGTGATTAAAATTATCAACCACATTAAAGTACACGCCCTTAACTCACAACTCTTTGTGCAGCTCTGTGAGGAGATGGACGCAGAGCACACACATCTTCTCTTATACAGAGAAGCGAGATAGTTTTCTAAAGGTAGATCACTGGCCAGAATTTCTGAGTTATGAGAGCTGCTCCAGAGATTTCTTTTAGAAAAAACAGTCACCACTGGCAGCACATTTCAGCAACACAGAATGGGTCACAAAATTTGCTTACTTGCGTGACATATCCAACCTGCTCAACAAACTCAATCTGTCACTTCAGGGGAGAATGACAACTGTGTTCAAGTCGGCAGATAAAGTGGCTGCATTCAAAGCCAAATTGGAATTACGGGGGCAATGAGAACACTGGGATTTTTGACATGTTTCAAACATTAGCAGAGATTTTGAAAGAGAATGAGCTAGGGCCTTCTTTCTCCCAGCTGGTATGTGATCACCTATCTCAGCTTCCAAAAGAGTTTGAGCATTACTTCCCAACCACAAAAGACCCCCAAACTGGGAAGAAACGGATCCGTGGCCCATTTCTGAATAAGCCAGGTGAATCGACTTTGTCCTTGAGAGAAGATGATCAACTGTTTAAGATCTCAAATAACAGTGGCCTTAAAAGTATGTTTGAGACAACTTCGAATCTCCATACGTTCTGAATGAAAGCCAAGGCAGAATATCCTGAGATTGCCACAAAATCACTGAAAGGCCTGCTTCCATTTCCAACATCCTATCTTTGTGAAGCAGGTTTTCTGCAGTAACAGCAACCAAGACAAGATTATGGAGTAGACTGCACATAAGCAACACACTTAGGGTGTCATCCTGTCTCCCATCACCCCCAGCTGGGGCTGTCTAATTGCAGAACAACAAGCTCAAGGCTCCCACTGATTCTACATTATAATGAGGTATATAATTATTTCATTATATATTACAATGTAATAATAACAGAAATAAAGTGCACAATAAACGCAATGTGCTTGAATCATCCTGAAACCATCCCCCTCCAACCAAGTCTGTGGAAGAAATGTCTTCCATGAAACCCATCCCTGGTGCCAAAAAGGGAACCACTGACTCAGCGTATCTGTGCTGTCTATAAAAGGTAAATGAAGACTTCTTACAATTATGTTTCTGTAGAATTTGAATGAGGATTTATGACATTATGACTATTATGTGGTTCAAAGTCCTTTGAGAAACATATTATTAGAAAAAAATATAAGAATTATTTATTTGTATATCTAACAAATATTTATTCAGAACAAACCATGAGCCAAGACATTTCTCAGCTTAGGGACAGTAAAAAGAAGAAATAATAAAGTTCTCTGCTCTTGTTGTATACTGGGTGAGATGGGGGAGGGATACTCAATAAAGCATATGTAAATAAATCAACAAAGTAATTTCAGATAGTAGTTAGTTTTATGCAGAAACTAACACTGAGTGAGATTGAAGGAGGGAAATACTTGGATTGAGATCTTAGGTCTGAGAAACAAGAAGAGCCTGCTACTTGACGATCCATGTTAGAGTATTCAAGACATAAGGACAAACTTCTGCAGTAGAAAAGGCTCTGAGGAAGAAAAGACATAGTGTATTTGCAGGGTCCAAATGACAGAAAGAAGATGATATGGTCAAAACATAGATAGCTAGACAAAGTGCTTGGAGATCAGGTCTTGCACAGGCCTGGAGGGTTTGCATTTCAACAGTATACATTAGGTGTAACTTTCCACTTAAAATGATCTCTAGCTTCACAGGAGAGAATGGATTATATAGAGGAAAAAGAGAACTCCATTATTGTGGCCCTGTGGGTAAGAAAGGATTGTGACTTAAATCATAGAGGTTGAAACAGAGATGAAGATGGATAAACAGGTATGAGAGATAATTTGGATAGGACCTATAGGGAATTGAATATCAAAATCTGAGAGATATGGAGGAATCAAATATGCATCCTATCTTTTGGTTCTGGGCAACAATGCAGATAATAATGTCAGCTACTAAGGTAGGAAGGAACAGTTAAGGGAATTAGAGTTCTCTCTATATATAAACAATTACTTTATTATCACTTTCCTCACTTCACTTTTATTTTCTAGCCTATGTAGAGTGCTACTACTTTGACCAGATCAATATATGTTCTTAGTTCCAAAATACTAAGAATTATCTGGGTAGAAAAAGTTCTATAAAGAAACTTCTGTTAGGAAACCATTGGGGAACTCCCCAAAAAGCTGGCCACGAATGTTCTCTTAAAGCCCAAACGATCGGTGCAATGAATTTAGAGAAATTTCAGGTTTTACAGACATTCATGGACTCCAGTTTGTAGTCTACCAGAGCCTTAATAACTAACTGAGCTCTAAAGAGAATAAAAATAAAAACAACAACAATGAAGTAACAACAAGTTAAAGAAAAAGAAAACTTCCTTCCCTGTTCTCCCTTGCACAATCTAATTTAAGCCATGGTGCATGTTCTGGTTATCTATTGTTGCATTACTAATTTTCTCAGTATTTAGCAGCTAGAAATGACAGAAATCATTAATTTTGCTCCCAAATCTGCAATTTGTGCAGGACTTGTAGAAATGGCTTTTCTCTCCTTCACGTAGCATCATCTGATGGATTGAGTGAGGATGGAAGATTCACTTTGAAGGTGGCTCACTCACATAGACCGTGAGTTGGTGTTGGCTGTCATCTGGGAACTCAGTCAGGGTGTCCTCTGGGTGCCTCAGTCCCTCTCCCTATGAGCATCTCCATGAGCCTTCAGGTGCTTTCTCACAAACAGGAAGCTGATTTCAGTCAGCAAGCGTTCGAAGGGGCCAGAATGGAAGCAGAAAGAGTTATGACTTAGCTAAAAAGTCCCCAAACATTCCTGTAATATTCTATTGCCCAAACAAGTTACTGAATCCAGCTCAGATTCAAGGGGAAGGGAATTAGACTCCACCTCTTAGGATAAGTAGCAAAGAATTTGTGGTCATCTTTAATCTACCACATCCCATTTTGTTATGTTAACAGTGCTACTAATAAGTAAATAAATGAATACATCAAAAATATATTTTGCTATTCTGTCTTCTTGCACGAATTGTTATTACTGGCATTTCCAGTGAACTTTGCATGGGTGCTAATGAGTATACCTGTCATCCAATAGAGATTTAAAGAGGGAAATCCACATATGTGGAAAAACCATAAGCTCAATTGCAGGTGATTATGACAAACCAAATTTTCAAGTACAATTTATATTACAGTGAGTTAATGCTAGAAAACAAATTGAAATGCCAAATAATGTTCAGTTGAATTGTGTCCTCAGATAACATTTTTCTAATTGCAGTTCTTGCTTTAGAGAACAGCAATTAGAAAATTACATATGCAGAGAAAAGAGGCCCAGAAAAGGCCTTGAGATTCTGGCTCACCATTGTTAATGAAGTCATACAATCTGTCTTTACTTATTAGGGATTTTAAGCAGAGAACAGCTGAAAAGTAAGGCCCATTTAAACTGAAATTACAGAAAGGCAGAAAAGACTTTGATAAATATATTTGAAAGAGTAGTATTTTTTCACCTGTTCATGTGGTGAACATCTGTGGTTTTTTGGCAATTCGTGTTTTCACTCTAAAAGAACCCCCTAGTTCAAAGACTCATCCTCCCTCGTATCTATTTCTTTGAAGTGTTCCCTTGGATCTCTTAAACTATGGGTAGCCAAATGATTTTGGCATGTGGGATATAGATTCATTACAAGTTGAGTCTCACTATTCAATATTTTATCTTCTGGTCTGTCACTACCTGCTTATACTTTCAACCAGGTTGTTTGACCCACCGCTTAGCCTTGCAGTTCAGCAGAAACACCGTGCTTGCAGGCGAAACTATAGTTAGTGCAACATAAGAGTCTTTACACACAAATTTTCACATAAAAAACAGAATAAAGAGAGTGAGATTGTTAACTGATGGCTATAATAGATAATAAAGAAGGCATGTATGCTGGTAGAATAAGGTTCTCTGACACGCTTCATGAAAGTGATTATACCACCTAATTTAGGAGATTATCAATAGTGAAATTCAGCTTGCTCTTTGAAATTTAGTTTTAGGAATAAAGTTAAAATGCCTCTTGGTTCAAGTTATGACTATAAATTAAATATTCTAATGTTCATAATTAAAGCATACAAAACAGCTCCTGTATAAAGATTAGATATAGAGAATCATTATAATTACCTTAAATCATAATATTGGGTTAATAAAACCCAGCCATTACCACTGACATGGGCACTTAACATATAATGTTACCAGGTTTTACCAAACCTTCAGGTTATCACAGTTCTCTAGGCATCTACTAATATGCATTTAGAAATAATCTTAGACTTCCTATGTATCAAATTTAATAAATATTGGTCTACATTAGAAATACTGATTCCATCTTAAATTTTTCTGAAATTGTAAGAAATTTCAAGGGGACATATTATTATGGTACTGTATGTATTTATTTGATTGTTCTATGTTTTGTCCTAAAATTAATAAAGTAACTCCTCAGAATTTTTCCTAAATAAAATTATTTTCTCTTTCATGGGAAGGCCACAAAACTTTGTGAAAGAATTAGAGTTTTAAAATAAGAAAAGAATGATCAAATCTCAGGGAATGGATCAGTTCAATACTTGGCTGTATACTAGGAATCTTGCTTCTGTAAATAAAAGGCATTGTATTGCATTTTTATTCATTATCCAGAACATTTTTAACTGAGAGATAGGCAGTGCAATTGTTCAGGTGATTTTATGATTGTATTCAATATACTAATATATTTTGATTCAAGGCACCAGAAGAGTGACACATGACACTGTGTGTGTTTTGAGAGAAAAGATGACATGTAGTTTTATGAGACAGGAAAATATGCCTATTTAGCTTAATTTAACGTTTAATATAGAATATTTTATAGGTACTCCATTTTATATACAGAAATATTTATCTAAGTTGCATCAGCTTAGTAAGGACTTAAGGATAATTTGCACTGCATCATGACCATTTTTTTTATAATTATTCTAAGTTTCTTATAAAAATATACCCTTATTTCTAAGCCAAAGCTATAATTATATTGATTTTAAAATACATTTTTAATTTTATTCTCCTTGAAAAATCATCATCATAGTGATAATGAATATAATAATGATTGCTAACATGCACTGATCAATTACTATGTATCTGGTAGGGTTCTAAGCATTTTACTTTCATTAATTCATTTAAGACATACAGGATCCCTGAAATGTATGTACTGTTATTATACCAAATTTAATTTGAGGAAGTAAAGTACAGAAGAAGATACTTTCTCAAGGTCGCATAGCTTATAAATGTCAGAGTCAGGTTTTGAACACATAAAGTCAAATCCCAATATCTGTAATTTAAATCTTGTTACTGTATTACTTGAAGAGTCTAGCTCCTGGTTAAAATCTAATGTGCGAGTTTTCAGCCCTGACCATAAGCAGTTATAAAGGATTTACCTCACCAGTCTCACTGGGCAAAGCTTGTCCCCCTCTCCTGCAACACACCATCAGCCTTGGTGCACAGACAATGCACTGTAGTCTCTCAAGGGAGTTGCCGTCAAAAATTCAGGGTCCCCTGGACAGTCATGCTCTTAAATGTATTTGTATTCCTGGACCAGGGTGTCTTCATTCCTAGGTCTGTTTATCTGATCCCTTGGTGTTCTTTAGGACTCCTTATGAGAGGAGGGGAGGAGGAACTGGAAGACACTTTTCCTCCCTCTGTTTCAGTACACAGTACTTCTCCACTTCTAGTCCTTCCTCCTTGTCCTCCATCCACCTTCCCACCCAGGTGGCCCCAGGTCCACACACCTGCTAGAGAGGCTTTTGTTCATGCTCCTTTGGCAGGAATACCACACCCACATCTGTGCTGATCCACCTAACTCTCTGGGGTTGTTAGGGACAGAGGGAGTTAACACTTTCTCCAGTTTAGACTCTTGCTTATACTTTGGAATGAGTGATTAAAGGCACCTGGCAGCTCAGCTCTCTTCTCCAGCTCAGCTGAGTTCGTGACACCACTTGTTGCAGTCACTGTTATGATATAATCAGATTTGGATTTCAGAGGATGAGACTAATAATCTTTGCAGAAGTCTAAATGAAAACTGTTGCTGTCATAGACTGGGTTAGTGGAATGTAATGGGGACAAGCAGATACAGTAGAGGCACATTTAATATGTAGAATCAAAAGTGTGTGATGATTGACCAGAGACAGGAAAGTGAGGATGACAGAGAGATTAAAAGTTATTATAAGCTGAATTGTGTTCCCTCAAAATTCATATGTTGAATTCTTAACTCCTAGTACCTCAGAATGTGACTATATTTAGAGACATATTTTTAATGAAATAATTAAATTAAAATGAGATTATTAAGGTGGTCCCTAATCCAATATGATTAGTGTGCTTATATAAAGAAGAAATTTGGACACAGAGAGAAGACAATTTGAAGTTGCAGGAAGAAGATGGCCATTTACAAGCCAAGGAGAGAGATCTCACATGAAACTTCCCCTGCCAAAACCTTGATCTTGGACTTCCAGCCTCCAGAACTGTGAGAAAATAAACTTCTGTTGTTTAAGCCACCCGATCTGTGGTTCTTTGTTATGGTAATCCTAGTAAACTAATATGAGTTTATGATCAATATTTTTAGACTTAGGTAACTTGATTTTTGGTATTAATAGCTTTACTCCTTTATATATGAAAGTTAGGAGCAAAAGTTATCTGGGGAATGGGAAATAGACATTATATGTGTTCAATTGAGTTTGAGATGTCAATTGTACATTGCAACTGAGAGAGCCTGTAGACAACCCAATACATGGACCTGTGACTCAAGAGAGATGCCTATACTAGAGATAGCAATCTATGGGTTGTGAAGTAATATGTAAAATATCATTGAAACTGTATACAAAAGGTGAAATCATTCCCTATACACAAATGCACCCCCCCACACACACACACGCACACACACACGCACACTCCTTGGATATAGCTGTGTTGACTTATGGTCTCATGGTTGCATTCCTGCACAGTAACATTTGGAGTTTCCT
This sequence comes from Indri indri, assembly GCA_004363605.1. Taxonomy (NCBI): domain Eukaryota; kingdom Metazoa; phylum Chordata; class Mammalia; order Primates; family Indriidae; genus Indri; species Indri indri. The sequence continues at coordinate 15,456 of RJWJ010022131.1, read as the reverse complement.
ACAAAGGAGTAAAGATAAAGCTAGTGTCAGTGATTAAACAAAGTGCTTTATGAATGCAGAAAATATAAGGTGGATTAAAGATAAAAGTCTTAGAACACAAAGTCAGAGTCAATGGAGTTGGCCTACAAGTATTATAATGAGTTAATTTTCATTTGAGCATACCCAGATTTTTAAGGAAAACTGTAGTAAGCCTTATAAACTACCACACACACTCACCATCAAATTCGTATTAACTGATCAACACTTAAGTACACATATAATAGTGACATTCATCAGGTGTCAGGCAGATGGGAGGGGGCAGGAGGGGATGGGTATATACACACCTAATGGGTGCAGTGCACCATCTGGGGAATGGACATGCTCGAAGCCCTGACTTGGGTGGGGCAAAGGCAATACATGTAACCTAAACATTTGTACCCCCGTAATATGCTGAAATAAAAAAAATTAAAAGAATTAAAAAATTAAAATTTAAAACAAAGAAACATTTTAGGGGAGATACCATTGGTAACCATTTAGAGTCCATTCAATGTCAGTTTATAGTAGTTTTCCAATTCCACTTTTGATAGACATCGATGACTCTCATTACAAGAGAACAGAAGAAATTCAGCCAGAGAAGCCAGGATTTCAGCAGAGTGAAACCCACATCTTCAGGGGCAAATGAGACTGGGTACTACTTTGTGACAGCAGCAGTGTGCAGGCTGGCCAAAGAGCTGTGGAAGCCACAAAACAAAGGGTTTTTACTGATACCAGAAGAAGCCATTCTGGAACACCTGGCTTGCAGTGACAATGAATTAAAAGAGGACAGGGATTTTTAATGTTCTCTCCTCTGATTCTACACATTGACACATATGAAAAGACAAATTCAGACACACGGAAAAATGTTTGATTCAGAGTCCCCTTGTAATTTCATAGTGGGAAAAGTGACCTTTTAATTTTAATCTAGGTGCTTGCTTTTCTCCCTTTGGTTTGAGAAAATCAAGAGTTTTCTTTTAATAACTGTGTGCTCAAATTCATAAATTACGTTCCAATATATTTGACCCAAATTCACTGGTCTCTGAAGATTTGAATTCCTTTTTCTTTGAATTCCTCTGTGATGATGGCTGATTTTTGAGGTGCATGTATATTTTGCAATGAACACAAGTAAAAGATTTAACTTCAAGAATCAGAACATAGAAATCATCAAAATTTCACTAAGTTCTTTCCTGAAATCTATGAAAAACATCATGCATTTCTGTTTACTTTTTTGAACATATAAAATAGACTATTGTAAACCACACTGTGGAAAAACACACTCAGCAATGGTAAAGCCTTTTCAGAATTAGCCTTTCCAAAAGTCTACAACTTTTCAAGTTGTTGGAGTGCTGCTTAAAAATATCAAACTGCAAAGATGCACTTCTAGAAATTATAAGTAATTTGTGCATCAAACAATATGTACAATAGTACTATACAGTAAATTGGACCAGCTGCCTATGCCTACCATTACAGCTGGTTGCAAAGTATATAATTTATGTTTTCTGCAGTAGAAAGTGGGAAGGTTTTTTAAAACTGTGTTCATGCTTTTATAAAGAGTCTTTTCCTGTTTTATTTTTTTAACCATTGTAAGCTCAAAAGAGGTGGTATTTTACCATTACGTTTAATGTTAATCCATTTCTATTATGGCTGAAGGGTTTATCAGAGTACTTTGCCTATGACCTCTTGTTCCATCCCTGTAAGTAGAAGATTTAGACATATATTTAGCATCATGTTTTTCTTAAAATATAAGATTGTTTTATGTTTAAAAAGGCATTGGCAATAACAAATAAAAGTATACTTGATAGCAAATAATTGGCTCTTAAAATTCAGAAAATAGTGTGTATCACTCTAAAAAGATAAACAGTGTTTTCTATTGATGAATTCTGAACAAACTTCAGAATGCCACTGTTGCAATTTCTTTTGCTATTTCTTAGGACTAATTTTTTTTTAGTTGATAACAAACAATATGAAGTATATTTATACACTAATCATTAGCTTCCATTGTGTATAACAAAATGGCTCAAAATCTGGGAAAAAATTAGAAGCAGAACAACTGTTTAGGAAAAAAAAAAAAACCTGACAAAGTTATTTTGTGTTAAAATAAGCTTTTTATCATTACCGTATATTGTCATATGATCTGAAAAACAAAAAAAAACATGCAAAGGTCTGAATGTTTGTGTCTCCCCAAATTCATATGTTCAAAGCTGCTATGGTTTGAGTGTGTCCTTTTCCAAATTCAGGTGTTGAATCTTAATGGCAAATGTGATACATTGATGGGGGAGCTTTGAAGAGGTGATTAGGCCATGGGGGCTCTTCCCTTATGAATGAGATTGAGGCTCTTATAAAAGAGACTTCACAATGTGTCCTGCTTGCATGCCCTTTCTCTTTCTGCCATGAGAGTAGAGGTTGCTCTTGTCCAGAGAATGTAGCATCAGAGCACCACATTGGAAGCAGAGAGCAACCCTCATCAGACTACAAAACATGCTGACATATTGATCTTGGACTTCTCAACCTCCAGAACTGTGAGAAAATAAATTTCTGTTCTTTATAAATTACCCAGTTTTGGCATTTTGTTATTGCAGCAAAATAGACTAAGACTAAACCTAATCCCCAATGTGATAATATTAGGAGGTGGGGCCTTCAGACCCCCTATGCTCTTACTATACCTTCTAGCAATCGCACTCCTTGGTATTTACCCAAAGGAATTAAAAATATATTTCCATACAAAAACCTGCATAGCAACATTTATAGCAGCTTTCTTCACACTTGCTAAAACTTGAAAGCAACCAGGATGTCCTTCTGTAGGTGAATGAATAAACAAACGGTAGTATTTCTATACGATGTAATATTATTCAGTGTTAAAAATAAATGAGTTATTGAGCCATGGAAAGACATGGAGGAAACTTAAATACTTAAATGCATGTTACTAAATGAAAGAAATCCTCTAAAAAGGATACAAACAATATGCCTCCAACTATATGATATTCTGAGAAATGCAAAACTATGAAGACATTAAAAAGATCAATGATTGCCAGGGGGCGAGGTTAGGGGACAAATAGGCAGGAAACAGAGGATTTTTAGGGCAATGAAACTATTTTGTATGATACTATAATGATGGACATATTTCATCATAAATTTGTCCAAACCTGTAAAATGTATAACACCAAGAGTGGGCCCTCATGCAAACTACGGACTTTTTGTGATTACTATTTTCATTACAGGTTCATTCTTTGTAACAAATGTGCCACTCTGGTGCAAGCTGTGAGCAGTGGAGGAGACTATGCATGTGGAGGGCAGAGGGTATGGGGGAAATGTCTGCACCCATCTCTTTATTTTGCTGTGAACCTGAAACTGCTCTATAAAAACGAAGTACTTGAAAAGAGAGAGAGAGAGAGAATGTAAAATAGATGTGCTGAAAGTTGTGATCTCCTTACTCACAGTTTTCACCATCTAGATGGGAAGGTATTCATTCATTTTATTTTCTTGTATTCTAGAATTTTCTAAAAAGGCTTAATTTTGAGATCTAAAATCTGTTCCATTTTGAAAACTATGCTTTTAATAATTTTAAAATAATTCAGTATTTTTATTTGGGTTGCAGGATTTGCTTTTCAACTCAATAGTGTCATGAAAAACCCAAAGTGTAGATTAACAGCTATTTTAATAATAAAAATGTTCATAGCTTATGAAATTTTAATGATGATTTCATATTTTTAAAGATAAATTAACAAAATCAAGTCTGATTAAATTTTAAGGTTTGGGGTGTAAATATACATGGTATCCAGCTGTTTTCAAACAATCACTGTGCATTCAGAGTATAGACAAATTAATCTTAATCAAATTATATCCCTCAATTAATGACGATTCAAGTGGTATGACTTACAAGTGATTTACATAACTGAATAAAAACATTGTGACTTATCCAATTTTAGTGAAACTTTTTAATATTAATATGCATCTCCTGAAAGTAAAGCGCATGTGGGTGTATGCAGTTAAACATCTAATAAAATTCCATGAAGAATATTCTAAGTTATTTATTTATTTATTTTTGGTCATTTCATTCACTCACCTGGCATTGTTATGGTTTTGTTTTGACTAACCATAAATGTATTTTCAACAATTTGCCTGGGTCTACAGGGTTAAAGGAACCTAATAGGAGGATACAAGACCGGTGCACCCAAGCCCATGTGAGGGGCTCTGGGTTTATGTGCATATGTGTGCAGGAGGTGAGATTCCAGGTCTATTGGAATGGAGGAAAATAAAATAATTTAATAATTTTCTTATGGCAACATAAAAGGAAAGGGGTTGTGTCTTCAAGAAGGTCACTTTCTTTAAAAGTTTTCTCTAATCCTTGACATGCTACTAGTTAATACTGGGGTGGGGGAGGAACAATTTGGATTTCTAATAATAAAGGTGGGGATGGAGGGGAAACAAAAGTAAAGATTTCTTTTAAAGTGAATGGAAAATGCTATTAGCTCATTTTTGAACAATAGTTTTTACACACATATATAATTATAAAATTTCAATATTTATGTAATTTTATTCAACTAGATTATATTCATTATAAAGAAGATACTCTGTCTTTGAAAAAAAAATAATCGTTAAATAAAATCTCAAAAATATAATATTGATCCACTTACAATTGATGCATGGCCTCACAAAATCTTCCAGATATGTATATGTAATTTTAGTGACATAAAATGTCAAATTTTTCAATGTTTTATCTCTTTATATTCCTCTTCTTTAGGTCTCACTTTATCTGTTTAACTAAAGATAAGGTCCCCTCACCCAGGTTTTGAGTCTATTAATATAATATGGGGATTGTATTAACTCTCCATCTTGGTGATTGAGAATATTGGAGATGATAGCTCTAATGAGCCAAGCACAGACCTGTTTGTTATACCACATATGCCACTATTCAAATGCTTCTAATGGTTTTTCACACTCTGCTGCTCTGTGTAAGTAAATGAAAGGATGATTGACTCTTTAAAGAATAAAGTAGAATATAATTTCTTTCAAATGGAAAATACGGAAGTAAAGGATGCTATTTGTTGTCAGCTTGAATAAGGATAAACTAGGTTGTAGAGCCAGAAGATCATGAGTTTGGTATCAAGCAGATGTGGTCCAAACCCCAGCAATGCTATACCATTAGTGATCTGGGCTATACTATTTATTTAACTTCCCTGAGAGTCACCATGCTCGTCTCTAAAAAACAGGAGTTAAACTGCCTAATTTAGGATTGCTGTCACAGGACCTATCAGAGTAAAGATATTCACTAAAGAGTAGTTGGCATTTTTTTGCAGGGGCAGGGGCCTTTTCAGTTATTCTCATTAAATTTTTTTTTTTTGTCACTTTTATTCTACTTAAAGAAAGGCCTTCAATTCTCTGCCAGGCTGGCTTCCGTGGGCCACCTCTTTGAAATTTGTCTATCTGTGCTAACTTACCGTGACTTATTCTCTCCTTCATCATGTTTATATACATATACATTATTTTCAATGTTTCTATACTAAACTTTTCCCCTTTCCCTCTGGCTCCACATTTTCTTTCTTGGTGATCTCAAGACAGTTTGCTGGGGACAATGGGGGGACAAAATCCAAAATAAGGGTCCAATTCTATCTTGATTCTCAGTCCTGAATTTTTAAATTTGTATAAAAGACTGTCGTGTTGGTACTAGAGATGTGCTAGCAAGATTCAACTTCAAGAAAGCACTTGTTGGGGCAATGGCATCAGCTGCAGACAGCCACCCCACCCTTGCTTAGACAGCCTGCATCCAAAGAAGAATTGAGGTGGTGCTATACAGGCCTGACAATCTTCACCCAATATGAGACAACTCTAATGGGCTTTATGATCTCCAGAGACTTTCTTGGTTTCAGCTAATACTCCAGTCCAATCTACTTCAAGCTCAACCTTCTACCTACTTTTGCTTACTTCTCCTTCCTTTCACAGTTGTTAATCTCAAAGCTACCTAAAAATAAATAACCTGCCTGTATGCCAAATCATTTTGGAATAATTTACTTCTGGAAGAATTCAACCTGCAAAAAAAATGGTGTAGACATCTCAAAATCAATATTTTTAAAACTTGCATATTTCTCACAAACTGGTTCCTCTCTTGGGTTTCCTTTTAGATACCATCCTGGGCTAAAAACAAGGACCTTATTTTTTTTAATTAGACTTTTATCTTGAAAACAATTATAGATTTACATGTGGTATGTGTGAAATAATAGAGAGAAGAAATTCCATGCATCCTTTACCTGGTATTCCCCAGTGGTAACATCTTGTAAAACCTCGGTATTTTATCACAATTGGGATATTGACACTGATACAATCAACATGCAGAACATTTTCATCACCAAAAGAATCCTTCTTGTTGCCCTTTTATAGCCACACCTGATTCCCTCCTGCCCTCAATCCTTCATAAATCCTGGAAATCATTCATCTATTTTTCATTTCTATAACTTTGTCATTTCAAGAATGTTATGCAAATGGAGTCATGCAGCATACACCCTTTGTAATGGGCTATTTTTTACACAAAATACTTGTCTGGAGATTTATCCAGATTGACAATAAATTTATTTTTATTACTGAATAGTATTCTAGGGTATTGCTGAGTGGTATTCCATGTTTTTTGTATGGTGTTGCATTTTAAACTGCCAAATTGTTTTCCATAGTGGCTGTAACATTTTATATCCCCAGCAGCAATGGATGAATGGTCCAGTTTCTTCATATCCTTGCCAAAATTTGGGGTTGTCACTATTTGGTCCTTGCCATTTTACTTTTGCCATTCTGACAAGTGTGTAGCGGTACCTGCTGAGGTTTTAATTTGCATGTTCTTAAGAGCTAATGATGTTGACCATCTTTGCATGTTCTCATTTGCCATTTATTTACCTTTTTCAGAGAAATATCTCTTTGTGCCTTTTGCTCATGTTTTACTTGGAATGTTTGCCTTTTTCCTGTTGAGTTTCAGAGTTTGTTCTATATTCTAAATACTAGTTTTTTTGATATATAATTTAAAAATATTTTACCCCACTCTTTTGCTTGTCTTTTCATCTACTTGGTAGGGACTACCACAGAGCAAATATTTTTAATTTTAATGAAATCCAACTTACATACTTTTTCCTTTTATGGATTTTGGTGTCAAGTCTAAGAATATTTTGCACAGCCCTATATCTTGAAGTTTTTCTCCTGTGTGTTTTCCTAAAAGTTTTACTCTCTTACATTACATATTTGTTTGTGATCCATTTTTAGATAATTTTTGTATAAGATATGGAATTTAGGCAAGATTCATTATTTTTACCTATTGATATGCTATTGTTTCGGCATGATTTGTTGCAAAGGCTATCTTTCCATCATTGAATTGCTTTTACACCCTTGTCAAATATCAGTTGGGCACATTTGTTTGGGCCTATTTTAGATTCTCTATTCTGTTCCATTGACCTATGTGTATATCCCTCCACCAAAAACACACAGACGTGATTACTGTAGCTACATTTTGACTTGAGAACAAGCAGAAGGAGTCCTCATACTTTTTCCTTTTCAGAATTGTTGTAGCTATTCTAGTTCCTGTCTTTCAACATGAACTTTAAGATAATATTGTCTATATGTGCAAAAACCGTTGCTGAAATTTTTATGAGAATTGTGTCAATTTTAAGACAGGTTGACATCTTTGCTACACTGAGTCTTTCAATCCATGAACATGGCATCCTTCTCCACTTATTTACATCTTTGTTTTTACATAAATGTTGTGTCATTTTCAGCATACATATCCTGTACGTGTTTTGTTAGACTTACACCGAAGTATTTCATTTTTTTGAGAAATATTATAAACAGTTTTATAATTTCTCTGTTCACATCTTCATTGCTAGTATAGAGAAATTTTTTTTTTTTTGCATATTTATCAAGTATCCTGCAGCCTTGATGAACTCACTTATTAGTTCTAGGAGTTTTATTACTTTTTGTAGATTCCTTAGGATTTTCTATGAAGACAAGTCTGAAAATAGAAATCATTTTATCTCTTCCCTTTAGATCTCAATGACTTTTATTTTCTTTATTGCACTGGCTAGAACTTCTAGCACTACATTGAATAAGACTTGTGCATAAATGTTTGTATCAGATTTATTTATAACTCCTTATGATTATTTTACATATCATGTCCAGGGTTTTTAGTTGTACTTCATGGCAGGAATAGGAAAAATTGTGTCTATTTTCATCCATCTACAAGACAAAATCCCCTCACCAAGGACCTTATTTTTAATTATAACTTTTCCTACCCACCCACTCAGTTACTTGGCATTACCTTTAAATTTTATCTTATAAGAATTGTCATTTATGTCTGTCCTCCTCTTTTTTTTCTCACTGCTTGTATCATAGTTCAGGCTATCTACATTTAGTTCCCAGATAGTAGTAGAAGCGTCTTAACTGATATTTCAAAGTCATATCTTTCTCGAATACAATCTGTTCTCCACACTGTTTCTAGAGTTATTTTCCTGAAATAAAGATACAATATTTTCACTTATATAACTATGTTTTTCAACTACCCTATATTCTTATGTTTACATTCACTCTATTCCCAAATTATTTTTTCAGCAATGTCACTGAACACTCCTTACAAACACAACTAAAGCTGCGTTCTCTGAAGTTAAGGGCATTCTCCATACCTCCATGGTACTTCCTCCTTCCTTCCTGCTCTCTGCCTTTTGACATCTTTCTAAACTTTGAGGTAAAGTCATCTCCATATCAATCAAACTCTCATTATTTTCTGTTATTATGACTATTAGAACAATAGTAATATCTGACTTGACTTTTTTAATGTCAATTTCTTTCATCAAATTATAAACTATTTCAGGGAAGGGGATCTTTCACAATCCATCCATATGTTTCTGGGGTCTAGCATGTCAATGTGCAAGAGAAGATATTCAGTGAGTTCTTATATGTAATGAACTCTATTAACATTTTTAACTTTATCAGGTTATGTCACACTCCCAAATTGTGTTGTACAATGCATTATTTATTATTCAAAATAGTGATGCTCTTTTAAAACTCTTTCCTCCATGATGATATCTTTCCACGTATTTTGATAGTTGAGATAATGTCTCTATTTTACTGACAGTTAATTCTACAAGAGCATTAAAACTTTTTTTTAAATTTCAATTTTTTGCGTATAGGCTTTTATGGGAATTGTTGATCACTATGCCTGCATGTGAGTTTACATTTATGAATTTCTGTTAACAGATCATATCTTTATATGAGACACCTTAGAACCAAAGCATTTTCTTTTCTTTCTGTTGTCTATGCAAAGCCAAAGATTACAACCTATTCTACAACATTTATTTTCTTTTATACTTATGCAAGAACTGCATGGTTTGGCTTCTCAAGCTAAACTAAGTGGCTTTTTCAGACTGGATAATTTGTACCTTTTTCAAGTCAAAGGTCCCCTTATAAAGGTATGTTAGCCATTATTTGTCTGTTAACCAGTTCAAAAATAACTGATGGGCCATACGGAAATTAAAAATTAGTTTTTTTATTGTGGTCACATATTATCATATGAAACTTCTCTTGCCAATAACAGTGTTCCACTATTCTATTTCTTTTCAACTGTTGTGCGTTCTCCTAAACTTATCCTTTCTCTAAATTCTTTTCTTCTCAAACATACCTGATGAACTCTCTTCACTTTGTGGACAACAGTGAATTTGTTGTATCATTAATGGGGAATTAAGTCTACAGTTGCTCTTGACAATGCTTTTATTGCCATTTAACAATTACTTAAATATTAAATTATATTTTTTAAATTTATTTTGTTATACTTTGCTTTTTCTCCCAGGTGTGGATTCCTGGAAATCTATAGTATATGGTAGGTTACAAATACATGTTTATGAAGTGATTCGAATAATGTTTACAACCTAAGAACACAGTAAATGGTCAATAGAAAGTTAGAAGCTATCTTTAAAGGCCTCTAGTAGTGTCATTTTTTTCTACTCTTGTATTAGCAGTATTAGCCAAGTGAGGATGAAAAAAGGCAATACATAGAGAGCACTTGGTGTGTGCTTATAATAAGCATATGATGAATTTTGCTTCTTATTAATGGTATATCTCTAAAGATAAATTTATTTTCCATTCACTAGTTACTATATACAAATGATTACAATTATTTGGTAAAATATTACCAGTTATTTTAGATAATTATTATTATTATAATTGTTACCATCCTAGAACAACAGAGTTACAGCACCTGAAGCTTTTGAAGATAGGTGATGACACCCTCCATTTTTAGTTTTCTCCCAAACTGTATGTATTATCATAAAGAATCTTTAATATACCTTCAATAATGTGTAATATTTTTCAATCAATATAAGGTAGTTTCATCATGTATTTTAACTGGTGAATTTGTTGATTTTCTTTTTCAACAGCATTCTGCCTACATTTCTAAAGTGCATGTTTAAGCTTAAAAATTTTTCATTTTATGGAAGACTGTTGCATTCATTATAACACCACTCTTTTAAACTAATTTGCATTATCAATGCTGTCTCAATACTGTGTTAAAAAACAGTCTGATTCTCTTTGATCAAACATTGGTAAACTTTCTGCACTTCGGTGGAATGCATCTCACTGCTTCCTTTATCTCATGGGCATGATTTTAGTTAGAGGGCAAGCCTCAGGGAAAGAACTTTGAAAGAGCCTTTAAAGAATAGATTGTCTTTCTGCCTTGGCATCAGTCAGCTCATCTTTGGTCTAATCCTAAAGAAATTGATACTCATATTTCTGAAAGCAGTGTGAAAATTTACATCTTCACTATTCTAGTTTAATCGTATTGTTTATCATCCCTCTAGGTTAGTATGAGTCCCAAGTGTTTTCAGAAAATTGAAATAGTGAAATAATACCAATTGAAAAAATGATGGCTCTTATAGAGCATTAATCTGTGGAGTTCAAACTCATTAATCTAGATCACCTCCCTCTGAGAGAGTAGGAAACACACAGGACGATGCAACTAAAAGAAGGGTCAGATTGCAGAAAAAAAAATTGAAGTCATATTAAAACACTCCAAGGTTACATAATAAATCAGAGGAGTTAGAAAAATATGCTAAACATCTAGTTTGCTTAACTGGGATAGTGGCACTTCTCAAAGCCAAGTTCTACTGCTTTTGTTTAGGATGCCTTTCTAATTCAGGGATTAAAACCCTAGAAATCAAACGCAATAATACTCATGATGAGGAAAAAAAATGTGTTCATGAAATATTATAAATTTTTCCATTCTATTGTAAACTCTTCAGTTACAACAAAGAGAGATCATTCTAAGAATATACTCAGTCACCATGTGATTTTGCTTCTTTTATTCTTTGTTCAGATGTTAGTCTTTTGAGATTTGGAGAGATAGGTATTGAGGATGGATGACATTTGTCATTATAGTAGCAGTGACCATGTGGATGGCAGAAAAGACAATTTTTAAAGCAAGGGTGTTTCTAATTTGTCCAGTGAGTCCTCAATGACAGTGATGAAACCTTGTAGCATATTGGGGCAATGACAATAATATCATTGCCTATAATCTTTCATATAGATTTCCCATAACACTGTAGGAATGAATATATGGAGATCTTTGTGGAATCTAAAAAATAAATTTAATGTCAAATTTCATAACCATAGCCCTGAGAACATAAATAGAGTCCTTGAGAATTAAATAATCCTATTAAGTGAATATAATTACTTTGTTGTGGAAATTTTTTGTCCAACATAAATGGAATATAAGTTTAATATCCAGTGCCCAGATTTCCATGGAAGACCAAACTATTCTGAACAAAAGAGGGATGAGGAATTTTAAGTGCCTTAGAGGCTGAGATAAAAGCATGAAGTAGGGAAAAATTCAGAGAAAAGCCCCATAGGCAGTAAGTTCAAAACAAGACTTGAAAAACCAATGATGTCTAAAGTGAGATTTTTTTTTTTTTTAGGCTCATTTAGTGTGTTATATGTCTCATGTAAAACTTCTTCAATGACAATAGAAAAACTTATTTAAATCCCCTTAATCATTGATACTTTCTTTGAAAATTGGAAGAGGTTTTAACTTTTGTGGCAGTGGGCATGGTGGCTCATGCCTGTAATGCTAGCATTCTGGGAGGCCCAGGTGGGAGGATTGCTTGAGGTGAGGAGTTTGAGAACAATCTGAGCCACGGTGAGACCCTGTCTCTAGCAAAAATAGAAAAACTCAGCCAGGTGTGGTGATGCATGCCTGTAGTCCCAGCTATTTGGGATGCTGAGGCAAGAGGATAGCTCGAGCCTAGGAATTTGAAGTTCCAGTGAGCTGTGATAATGCACTCTAGCCGGGGCAATAAAGTGAGACTCTGCGAAAAAAAAAAAAAAAAAAAAAAAAATTCATTAAGTGTAAAGGCACTTTAAAGGAAATACCTTATGCTATACTAATACCTTTTACCCCAGTAAAATTATGTTTTCTGATTTAATTTCTTAATGTAGAATGATTACATTTGAAATATCAATTTTGCTATCTAAATAGTAATGGCAAGAAACTCAAAACACTTTTTCAGATTTCTACTTATCAATTCATCTTAACAATAGTAGAGTTTCCTTTCTAGGAAATGAAGTATATTAACCATCTTTTAAGCATACTGATGCCCAGTTATAATTACAGAGGTGTAAAAGAAATTTTATATGGCAAGGCCAAAGTGTTTTACTATCTTGATGAAGTTAATTAAATAGGAACACTAAAAAATGAAAGTATTCGGTGAATAAATGTAGCTCTGTGTGTGGAAGAAAGAGCTGTGTATAAAATCTATGTATTTATTGTATGTATTTACTTATTTATTTTTGTATTTGTTTATTTAAATTAGTACTCACAATTCATGTTACTACCTAATTACTGTATTTTAAAGGTAAGTTGGAATTCCAAATATTAAATATTTATATTATTGGTGACTTGAAACTGAGATTGCTCGTTTTCAAGTATGTATTTCTTTTAAACAGTATTTAGTGGTGACTACTGAAGCTAACTCTTGAATGCCGAGGAAAAGATATTATAAGCATTGGATTTGTGTTTATTGTATCTAGATGAGCTTAGAGAAAGCAATTAGTGGTGGAGAAGCTAAAAAATATGTAATCTTAGTATTTTCTCAGTTCAGGGTTAATGAAGACAGAATAAAGGGGAGTTCATTTAAGATTGGAAGAACAAACACTTTTGACAAGTGCAGGGATTTCATGGAGCATACAGGGCATTCAAACTCTCTGTTGGTGGCTGCCAGATAGCTGTGCTTTTGGCCTTTTTATAGATTTGAACAAGATTACCCAGATGGCTAATAATTAGCTGGTAGGATACTGTTTTTCATCATTTTTATAGAGTGTTGTCCATTTCTTACATTTACAGCTTTCTTAATCCTGGATTTGTTTGCATACACATAGTTAAGAAAAGTTTTTCTTTAAATTAAGCTCTAGAAATCAAAAGCTCAGTATCATCAATTTTAGATTGACAATACACGCTTGATTTTGTGTCTCAGGATATCGTATTTTTCTGCTTTTTTTAATGTAAAAGTAACAACCATTATAATTAGATACTTCAGTTAAAGTATGAGAGTGTGAAAGGTCATATTAAGTGGTCATATTTTTAGTAAGTAAACAAATTTCAAGTCCTTTTTGATGTTAATGCCAGCCTTCTAAATCTGTAGCTGGAAGACACATGCTGCCCCAAAGGGATAGGGCTCCAGTCTCTTTTCCCTATTTGAACCAAAGATGCTCCACTTAGATCAGTTTTTATAATAAGGTTCTTAGCAAGCTTTTATATGAAGAAAGTCTTGTAAATTAAATGCAAAGGTTGAAAATCAAAGTACTAAGGCAAATAGACTCTGTACCCTACAGTATTTAAGGGCCCAAGCTCAGGAGCAAGAGCAAGACCCCTTAAGTTCAAATCTTGGCTCAATCAAAATTTTATACACACACACACACACACACACACACACACACACACGCATAGAGTTTATGAATTATTATCAATAAGTCACTTAACTTCTTTGTGCCCTATTTTTTATATGTAAAACAAGGTAATAACAATACTACCTACCTTATAGTGTTGCTTTGAGAATTAAACGTATTAATAGCACATAGAAGAATTAGAATGATACATAGTGAGACTAATAAATCAATAAAATGTAGATGTTATTAATATTTTTATTGGCATTACCATTATATTTTTGTCATTATGTTCTTAGGTCCTTATCATATCTCTTCTTGCATGATATTGGAGTAGATGTATTAAATTGTAGGTTGCATGAAAAGCTGAGATCATAATTAGGGCTGCTTACAAATATTCTGGTTGTTCTTCCAGGTAGCTGGTAAAGTTGAACATCTGTGCTCTTATAGTGAAGGATTGCCATGTGGCTTTCTTTGGTCGAGGGAATGTACACGAACGAGTGCATATCACATTTAGGTAGAAGCTTTACTAACCAATGCTCAAATTACCGAGTCCCCTGCCTGTGCCTTGGTGATGTAGAAGCAAGAGTTAAAATGGAGCTTCCATCAGTTTCAGTGACTATGATAAGCAGAGATTTTATCACTCCCTTGTATTGAACCTGCAGCAAAAGCAAGTAACTTTTGTTGCTTTATGCTGCTTAGAATTTGGAGTAGTTTGTCATCATAGCATAAATTAATCTATTCTGATTTATACAGGAGCTACATATTGGCATTTCTTCCCTTGTGTCCTCATCTCATTCAACAGAACAGTATCACGTCAAATAAATGAAAGAAAATATCTTTAGTGGAGTGGTTGTTCATCCTTGTATAATTCATGAAAACGTGTGAATTCCACAAACTCCTATCTTCAATCAAAGGATTATTTTCACCTTGTGCTTGACATTTTAATATCAGTTAACTGTTGCCTAATCCTGCTTTCTTCATTTCATATCATCATGAATCTACCCTATGGAGCTGCTTTCACTGGTAAATTTATACAGAATTTCAGTGTATCACTATAATACCATACATTGACATTTATTTTCTTGGAAATGACAACAGAAGAGCAATTATTTACTTGATGTAGTGAAAATATTCTGTGTGTGTGTGTTTTTTTGTTTTTTTGTTTTTTTTTTTTTTTTTGGTACTCTTGGTCACAGAAAGTTGGGAATGTTCTCGTCCCAAAAAAGTATAGTTTCATTTTTCTTAGTACTATATTAATATTTCAGAAAATAATAATGCTGGCTAGGTTCAATGGAATGAGGGAGTGATTGAAAACATCTGGGAAATAAGGAAGAATTTGAGAATAGAGATTGGCTTTCAGAAAATGTATCGATGCAGCTTTCTAAAATCTTACAGATTTTTTTGATCCTCGTCTACTGTGGGAAGCCTGCACCGCCATTACAAGATGGCGCCCACATCCTGGGGTACGCCCCTCTCCGGTGCGGGTAAACAAGCCAGTGCGCATGCTCGTTGCTGACTCATTGCCATGCGTAGCCCAACCTATAT
>RJWJ010022130.1:0-27145 GCA_004363605.1 Indri indri | reverse complement strand
CCTGCACCCGAATGTTTATAGCAGCACAATTCACAATTGCAAAGGTGTGGAAACAGCCCAAGTGTCCATCAATACATGAGTGGATTAGTAAAATGTGGTATATGTATACCATGGAGTACTATTCAGCTTTAAGAAACAATGGTGATATAGCACCTCTTGTATACTCCTGGATAGGGTTGGAACGCATTCTACTAAGCGATGTAAAAGGTTTTAAGAAAGATTTCAGAGTTTCTCTTATATGCTGTTAGTTCTCAAATTGGCCAAGTCCACATAAAAATCAAATAGTCTATGGCTTTACTTTTGTAAACTAGAAATGTATTGATAAAAAGAAGCAGAACAATGAGCTCTTTTCTCTCTCATTCTATAAAGAGGGTATCTGCTTATTTACATACTTCCAAGTTAACACTGAAAAGTGGAAACATAATCTAATAGCATAACATGTGAGTTTATCTTGGAGTTGTACTAGCATTTTTGTTATTCAATATCTGGAGCATCATTTGGAAATAAGACAGTTGCTGGATGTCTCGAACTTGGTCTGCTATCCCCCTTAGATCAGGTCTTTATTTCTGTAACCTGATCGCTGCAATGACCTCCCAGCATCTCCCCTGTGCCCTTGCCTCCTAAGCATGCTGCTTTGTGGCTCCCGACTGATTTATTTGCCTATATGCTAGTCTTCTTCATTACCCTGTGGACAATAGGCAACCAATTAAAGTTCCTTTCTCAATTTTTTTCATTAGATGAGAGGCTCATATATTTACTATTTAATATGAATGATTTTCAGACTTAAGAACAGCTAACATTGAGCCACCAGCCTTAATTTAATCCCAGAAATTATCAAGAAAGATAACCCAATTGTCAGTCTGTACTTCAAGTCCCAGTTCTGAGAGCTGGAGTTCACCTTGCCCAAGAACGGTCTTTAATGCTTGAAGGGATTTCCCTCCCACATCTGTCTTCTCTGCTTCTCATGTACAAAAGATCCAAGAGGGAAACATCCAAAATGAGATTCTTTATGACTAAAGGTGTTGTCAGATAAAAAATACCCTCCTGGGCAGGGGAGACCAAAACATCTGAATGGGACTCAAAGTTTAACCTTGTTCTTTGTTCCCATGGCCTGTCGAATGAGGCTCTGGTTATATTTTTTTCTGAACCCTGAGAAAGTCTCTGATTCATCATTGCCCCTGACTCTCAAACTGAGAGTTTTTCACAATGCTGTTCAATTCTGTGGCAGCTGTCTAACTTTTCAACTTTTCACTTTTATAAAAAATATAGAATGATCAGAAATTTTAAAAGTTCACTTTTATAGTTAGAAAATAAAAGCTATATAACCCTTGTTTCTTTTTAACCTGGCTAGCTCAAGGTTTGATAGCACATTTTGAAGCTCAATTGCAGTTTTACATTTTTTAAATGAAAGTTACACTGTGATTAAATGGAAACTGGGAGACATAAAAAGTTAAGAGAATTAGGGATTATATGTCTACTCTCTAGAGGTAGTGAAAACTAAGGAATTATTGAATCAGTATTCATATTGAAGGTGGACTCAGATAACTTCTGGCTTCTCCCCCTTCTAAATGTGGTGGATCATTTCCATTAATTTTGATCCTTTCATGTGCTAAGAATAGTAGTTCTTGATTTATAAGGTTCTAGTGTTTCTAACTTCTGACTTGTCAACCTGATCGTTTAATAATTTAATACATTGAAAAATTGGAGTTTGGCAAAGTCATGTATCTTGCCCTGTTTCATTTATTTTCCTTATGTCCATAATTGTGGCCTATGAATGAGTTTCAGTGTGATATAATAACAATTTTGTTATTCTTTTTTGAGACAAATCATTGACATTGAATGCTGTTCAAGATAGTACAGCCAAAGGTAGCAAAAGGATCCTTGGGATCTTCTGAGAGAGAAAAAGCTGAAATATCAATACCTTCTCATTTGAGGGTCAGATTTACCGAAACTTCTTAGAGTTTCTACTAGCAATGGACAAAAATCAGACACCCCCAAAATGGGGGTGAAGTTTTAGTTGGGGTAGAGAAAGACGGGACTATCTACTAAAGCAGAAGAATCACTGACAGCCGTGTCACTTTTGTCAAAGTTGGCACTGATAATACTCTTCAGCATCCTAGGGTTAAGCAGATGATCTATTAATCAGATATCAGTAGTAACCACTATGACAACATATTTCTGGCTCTGCAGCAAGGTGACGAGTTTCTTAAGTGATGGATTTTTACAGCCTCCTGGTAATGTGCCTGGGTTGTGACTTCAGACTAGGAATAGAGCTAGCTTGCCTGTCTGGTCGAACAAGACAGTGCTGATGAATTTCAGTGGCTATGACCTATTTTATAATGCAGATTAGGCAAGCCACTTTTTTTTTTCTTACTATCCTGTGTCCCAGCAACTGTGGTATTAAGAGGTATTGAGCTTATGGACATTTTATAAAACTGTCTATGACAATGGTACCAAATCTGTTTGCTAGGATCCGGTAGGAAGCTGATTGGAAGTGGTTTGTGAGTGCGAATGCACAAAAATGTTGTCTGTAGATTAAATAAATAAAAAATCCAGTGTATATATCTCTCTACCTTCATACATACACAACTGTCTATATGCATACAGATATGTATGAATATGTGTGTGTATGTGTTTGTGTGCATGCGTAGATCACTTTCTGATCATGCTGTAGTTCCCTAAACTCTTTAGATCCTGTAATTGCAATTACTTTTCTATGAAAGAACTATAAAATTTTGTGTAAGAAGATGATCTTTATTCATGAAAGTTTGGGGAGTTAACACTCTATGCTACAGGAGAGTGAGTTTTTCGTTCTATAGAGTATAAACTCAAACAAAGAAAAAAATTGGTTCAAAACTAATTATACAAACTTGAGGAGTTATGCCTTTTCTATTTCCTTATAAAATTCTCAGTTGCTAGAATTAATCCAGAAAGTTTTGTGTAAGAAAAGATGAGAAAAGAGAAAAGAAATGAAGATGTAAGCATTTATTACTTGATTGCCAAATCAATCTAATTAAAAGTTTGTCTCATAGGCTTATTAACCTGTGCTAATTGTCAAATGAGGATGAACAGGCAATCAAATCTCCCTGGTTGCCTATTTTCATTGTCTTATGCCTACTTTTTAGTTTCAGATATGGCTTCTTTTTTCAACTCAGTATTTACCTTGCCTTCTTTCTCCAGCTCCCTGTAATGATTTCAAAACAAGGAAGTGCTCAGACCTGTGTTTATTGTGTTCAGTGTAGGCTAAGCTCAATTTGTATTTCTGTATAACTTATTCATTAGCTATATGACCTCATAAACTCTCTAAATATTATTTAACAAATCAAGTTAATTGAATACATCTTTCTACAGTGTTTGCTCTGCAAAACTAGAACTCTGGAAATTTGGTTCTAGGGTCTGTGCCGCAAAATATGTACCTTTGCTTAGTTATCTTGTATGTTTCATGGACATTGTCTTACCTTATAGAAATTTTGGGAGAATCAAAAACATTTCTATATCTCAAAGTGTTTCAAAAGCCATACATTAGTATATACCAGCAATGTAACATGACTATTAATAAAGTCCCTAATAATTTTAGTGATTGAATGATTTTTATACTGATCGCATTGAATTCTATGTGTCCTGTTCTCTAGATATTAGTTATGGGACCCCTCCATTTTTCATCAGACCCCTCAAGTTTGAGTTTTCTGTTTCACTGGTCATACACCTATGCCTAATTTTCAGATACGGTTTTTAAAATTTTCTGTTCAAGAGAACAAATATAAAAAACTGAAGGGTTAAACTGATGCTATAGTTTTCTGCTTGCAGTGAATAAGGTCTCCTGATCCATGACCTGATGAAAATACCATTTGTTCCTTTTCTTTGGTCTCTCTCAACTCCTCCTTCATTTGGAGATATCTTGCTATCAGTCTGGATATTTTTGAATTGAAGACTCCTGGTAATAATAAATTCTCTGTGTCATTTAGCTTTCTTCTGCCAACGAGTAAATATTGATATCCAAAATGATGAAATCTTTCCACAGAACCACACTATAGGCTGGATGTCTCCAACTATAGTCAGATCCTTAGGAGAGAATCTGGTTTGTCAAATGATGCCATGTAACCAAGAGAACAACACAGACTGGACATGAGTGACTGGTAATTCAGTTTCATTTATTAATAATACTTATATTCATTGTGCTTTATTTTTCAGGGACACTGATTTTTATTTCAAACTTCTACATACAACAGTTGGCATCTAGCTTTGTGCAGAAACCAATTGGCTTTTCAAAATCATGGCACTCACGTCTACATTTGCCTTTGATGATAAAGCAACTATAGGTGTCTTTCATGGCACATTTCACTGTTAAAAGGAAAAAGAAAAACACATAAACCATTGAGTCAATGTATGTGTCTTACAAGTCCCAACTTGGGATAAATCAGTTGTTGATGTGAAAATAAATATATCATCTGCATACTGGGGTAGGGATTTGGGAAGACATTTGTTTTGCTATTTTTCTGGCGATAATAGTTTTATGACATTTTTGGTTTCATTGTCAGTTTTCTCCCCAACTTATGACCAGATCCATTAGCTGTTAAAATTTAGTTTTCTATGGTAATTTCTAAACAGAAATTGTTAGAACCAGAGTGTCTCTGGAATGGACACCATGTATGTCTATGGCTACTTACCTAACTAACTTGCTTTTTGAAAATAACTGCATTAAGGTACAATTGATATATAAAGGACTTCACATATTTAATGTGTATAATTTGGTGAGTTTAGGCATGTGTAAACATCCATAATTAATTACATCATTCACTCAAGGTAATAGACATATCCAAAACCTCTCAAAGGCTTTTCTCTCTAATTTCAAAAGAAGTTAAAAATTTAAACAGTTTTGGCTTTAGGATTCAAAATAGGAAAATCAATGAATGTCGCTTAAATTTCTATCTTGCTTGAATATTTTTAGGTATCTATTTTATGAGAAGAATTAAGAGAACCCTAGCAGACACTGGCACAAGAAAGGTTCTGTGAATGTAGGCAAAGATTTGAGTCTGGGCAGGGGAGACCATGTTGGTAAGAGTACTAATGTTGTCATGTATGACCAGCCTTAGCCACACAGAGAAGAAGGGGGTGGAATTGGTCAGCATCTCCTCATGTTTTCCTCTTTCAGAGTCTTCTCTGTTATAAAGAATTCAAGCCTGCATTATCATAACATATGCCAGCCAACTGATGAACTCATCCACATCATGGGTATAAAATACAATGTTTCATCTTGTCAAGAAGTGTTTTCATTTTTAAAAAGATCACTTAGGGAGGGAGACTTCCAAAATAAAAGCATGAAACATAATGATGAATTATCAAACATCAGAGGAGAATGTATGTGAATAATGTTCTTTTCTTTTTGCCTAGGATACCAGTATATAGGATCCCAAAATATAGAATCCAATGGAGATGAAGTTGATGATACTGAAAATCCAATTGTTCATGCCCTCTGCTTTCAGTGAGGTTATGCTGGCATAAAATTGCTCTGTTATTTTTGGCAACTGGGCATTTTAGGAAAACAATTAAACCCATATTATATTGAAATTTTTGCCATATATTTTAGGCCAAGTGATACTCCTTTTTCACTGTACAAATTAATGATGTCTCTTTATTTGTATTATCTGGAGAGATGCTATTTATTGCCTTTGATGCCAGAGGGAAAAGACGTTATCTCACCAGCTTAAAAATGCATCCTCAAATTACACTGTCTTACATGAGGGGTGTGAAGCATGTATTTTGACTTAATTGGAATTTACAAATAACAGAAGATGACAGCTGTCAAGCACCAGTATGAGAAGAAGAATAGCATTATTTAAGTGGGAATTCTAAATTAGCATTTTTCCACTAGTAACAGAAACAACAAATAGCTTCTCTCTAGATAACAGCTATTGTATCATATAAAAATTCATATTTATTCACAAGAAGGAATTGAAAATTCTTCAACTTTTAGTTGAAACCATGCACATACATTCACAATGTCTCTTGGGTTTCTGAAAATACTGAAAATGTTATGAAGGTTTTTACATTTTTTTATTGAAAGCAAGTGATATGAAGGACACATGTAAATCATGACAACATAATTGGAGCTAATATTTTATTATCTAAATGTGGTTGTGCTAAATACTAGTCTTCTCTATTTTAAGATCACCATTGTTTTGTTTTAGTAAGAACAAACTCTGATTTTAACTGAATTTGTCCTGAGTTTAGAATGATGTAATATGATAATAACCCTCATAATTATTATGATGATTGTCATTGATTAATTGATTAAGAATCCTGCAGAGAGTAAACTACTCAAGTTCTAGACCACTCCTAAATCATAAGATCCTAGAATCACCATTTTTTTTGTTTTATTTTTTTAAGGTGAGTGGAATTATTTTCTTGGGTGTGTGTGAAGTGATCGTTTACAATGTCCTTGCTTACACACAAAGAAATATTTTTCTGTCTCAGGTAGTCTGAAATATGTCGAAACAGCTCTTTGCATGATCTCCATCAAGATGCTTCCCTTTGGCATTGATCTAACCTAAGAGTAATGAGTACAATGAAAGTTTCCAAAGGATGATACACAGTCCAAGTACATTAAGTCCAACGTGGTAAATGTTGTCTCCAGTGTCTCTTTCTTTCTCTATGAGGTGCCTAGAGGTCACTTGCTTTCTAAGATGTTTCAATTCAATGTAAAACTAATTATAATACTATTTAAGAAGAATCTGTGTTATATTTTATATTAAGCACTTTGTATATTTATATATCCTTCATCCTCATAACAACACTACGAGGTAGACTTAATTACTATATTTAATCCACAAATGAGGAAATTGATGCTGAAGGAGTTTAAATAAGATGATTGATTTATACAGCCAATAACCCAGGTGTCAGTAACTCCAGAGGTCATATTCATTTCATTATCTGATGAATATTAATTGCTATGTTGTTGGAACTGAGGCAATAGAGCCATTAAAATGCCTTCGATCATAAATCAGTTGAAACCATTTTAGGATAAGTATTCTCAAAGTAAACGATGCAGCATGATATAGCCAAGACTGTCACTGAGTGAGTGAAAAACCCATTGTTACTTTACTATTAATACACAGTGCCCATCATTTCTCAAGGATCTAGATGATTATACTTTAATATCTTTTCTAATTTGTTAATCTGGACAACCAGCCCATAATCATTTGATCAAGTCCTTAAATTGTCTCCCACAGTATTATAACCCACTAGGAGCCTTAGTTTTTAGTAAAATCACAACTTCTTTATGTGTGATTTACTCTTGTGACCATAAGAAACCAACAAACCACTCTCTTGGCAATTCAGTCATTCTTTTATCTCCAGTTGACATCCATCAAGATTTAACTCTCCAGAAATATATTTCACCTTCTCAATTAACATTTTCATTTTACTTGATGACAACAGGGCCAGAGAGAAAAACAAAACAAGGAGAAAAGCAGGAATCTTCACGATTGAAGAGATTCAGCCAAATCAGCTGCTCTGGAATTTTTGAATAAGAGAAAGGTAGAGTGCATATCTTTTTATATTTCTCTCCCTGCAGTGATATGAATTTAGTCACGTTTATCAAAAGTTAACACTCCTATTTAGCAGTGCCGGGGGTAAAAGTACTGGACATTCTTTTTTTTTTTTTTGTCTTGGGAATATAAAAGGATCATGATATCCCCAGCAGATTATTATTTTTTTAACAACTAGTTGTCTAAGAAATGCCATGTCACTGGGAATTCCTACAGGAGGTCTGAGGACTATAAACACGAGAACTTAATCTTTGCTTTTGCTTTTTTTTTTTTTTTTTTTGCGTCTTTACAGCTATGGAAGTAAATAAACTACTGAATTTAAAAAGCAGTAGAAATTCTTGTCTTCTAATTTATTACTTTATTCGCTAGACCATATTTCTTTCTGTGATCTTTGGCTATAACCAAAACCCTTCTTCATCATTACTGAAATAAATAGTTTTTTTGCTATGTCTTACATGCAATGTAGACATTAGAGACACTGAGGTATAAGAGGTTTTCACAATGAATACACACCTCACATACACATATGCAAGCAGATAAAAATGCTATATTTGTAAGATGCCAAATGATGACACTGGCAATAAATAGTAAGTCACTTTAATAAGAGAATGACTTGTTCAGATGTTTTCTATAAGGGGATATTTTGGTTGCAGTTATAAATAGGGGATGTTTGGCAAAAGATCCAAGTCATATTTTGCTTTGTTTTGCTTTGGCTATTCTGTTTTAAAATCTGAAAGTACCAGGATTATTAGAAGTGGTAGTTACCATGGTCATTAAAGAGAAGTTACAATAAAATGTCCAATTCATAGGCATTATATTTCTCTGCTTTTAGAGGGTAAAGAAAATTCCTCTGTTGAAGATAAACATGTAATAAACCTCGCTATGTTTAAATTCTGAACCTAGCAACCTTGAAACATTATAAATTATTCAGTGACTGTTATGTAGGAAACTTGAATTCCTAGGACTAGTCTCTGGAACAGATTTGCAAAAGTGAAATTCTTCTGACCTATCCTTACACTATAATATACCTCAGAGTGGGTTCAAACTCTTGGGTAATTATTGAAAGCGAAGGTGGATAGTCTTAGATTAGACTCAGTCCAAAGAGTATTATTAAAGCTTTGGTGCCCACCCCAGGCCCAGTGTTTTCATGACGTATTTATAATTCTCAGCATACTAGTTATTGCAAAGGCTGCCTATGCTTCTTGAGGGATTATAGAAACAAATACAAAACAAATTAGCTTGGAAACAATAAAAATCCTGTCCTTTTTGACATGTTCTCCTACTGCAGGCTCCTTTCATGGACCATAGCCTCTTAGATATTTGGAAAGAATGATTGTCTAAGAGTCCTGGTGTTTCAGTTCTTTTCCATCTGCTACTCACTTGCTAAGAAACATTTTGGTGGATTCATCTATATGGGCTTCACATTCCTTATCATTCAATAGCAAGAGCTAACATTTGTTGATGATTTACTATGTATTAGGCACAGTTCTGAACACTTATGTGGACTAACTCATTTACTCCTCACAACATCCTTTGAGGTAGGTGCTATTATTACTTCCTATTTATGGAAGTGAAAATTGAGACATAAAGATATTAAATAATTTGTCCAATCCGATACAGCTAATACATGGTAGTGAGGGGAACTGAACCCAGGATGTGTGATACCAGCATCCCATCTTTTAAATACCTTGCATACTGTAGAAAGAGGAATGTAATTAAATTATCTTGATGTTGCCCCATCTAAAAGTACTTTTGCATATGACATTATTATTATGAAATAATAAGATAGATAATCATGATAACATGGTTTTTAAAAATAATTTTATAATTTTTAAAATAAATTTGTTGAGCTCATTGAATATTTTAAGTAATCGTATCTCATGTCACTTAAGCTGGTATTCATAAGGTAAAAGATTCCCACTCATCTAAGCATTTAATTACCAGTCGAATGTGGTGAATAAATACAATAGAAAAGTACATATATTTTTCAAAAGAGGAAACATTACTTTAAGAACCCAAGAAACGAGAATCTGTAATATCAGAGTTGAAGGATTGATTTCTGATAGTAGATGCCAGATAGACTCAAAGGCCTCTTCTAAAAATAAAGTAACCTAAAATAAAGTTCAAAGAATGATGTACCTTATCAGTTCTCATAGCATACTATGAAGTTATAGTAATACAAATAACTAATAAAATAAGATAGTATTTATTAAAAATCCAAGCAATATAGGTAATTGACAGACCCACATAAATATTCATAAGTTTAATTTTTATAACTGCTGCATCTCAAATCAATCTAGAAGATATGGCATATTTACAAATGATGTTACAATTAGCAAACTATCAGTAAAAAAATGGTTAGAATCTCATGTATTCTAACATACACTAAATTAATGCCAATGAAAGTATTTATGCAATATTAAAATAATCAAGTGTGGAGGAATGTATATATGAATGTCTATACATACATGCTCATATAAAATACATTGAAAAGTATATCTGGAAATATAAGAAAGAGAAAAGCTTTAGAAGGCACATAAAAGGTGATACAATTTAATTATGTACAAATTTATAATTTCTTTATGATTGAAAAACAAGCGAAGTTTGAATTAAATATTTGCAACATATAACAGCCAAAGAGTTGATATAAAAATATACATAAAGACTACATGCAAAATTATTTTACAATATGAACAGTCCTAAAGAAAATTAAGTAATGGCTATGAAAAAGCAAATCACAAGAGAGGAAATACAAAAATCCAAATTATCCAAAATATTTAACTCAGTAGGAATTAGGAAAATACAAATGAATACATTTATAAATTTTTTTCATGATCATGTGTTACCTTTTTTTTTCATTAATTATATAGCAATCATCGTTGAGGGCCCATTGCGGGAAAAGAGGCAAGACAGTTTAACAGTGTAGAAACATAAAAAATTCACATATACGTTGACCCAGCAGTTTCACATTCCTTTCGTAGATAGTGCGTTTAAAACTGTGCACAAAGTGGTGTGTACACAGATACCTACTGCAACGTTGTGAAACTTGGAAAAATCCAAATTAGCATGGCTAAAGCCGTGGTTAAAATAAACTTATATGGCTTCATGCCACGATAAACTGTGAAGCCACTGAAAAAATGAATGTGCGTGTGTGGAGAGAGAGAGAGAAAATCATTCATGTTTTTATCTTCAGTAGTTTGTGAACTTGCCATATCAAAGCAAATTGAGGCGTTTCATAATTTTCTGTGAATATCTTTGTATCCCTAATGGGCTCACATATGAGGGAATATTTAGCACTACCTCTTGGCCACCTTTGTGTTTCCTGTTTCCAGTCTTTCTACATACATGTTTACCTTCTAGGAAGCTCAAAAGTAATGTGGAAAAATAAAGGAGAAGGTATAAAAAAGGTACTCCTTGCTCTTCTTACTTTCAGATTTCATATGCTCCCCAGCAAATAGTGATGGTACGGAATGTAAGAAAAGAGTAGGGAAAACTACTATTCGAAAGTTGAAATACCCAGATATAGTGAAGATACGTATAAACATAGCAGCTAACACCTTTCTTCTGGCATACTTCATTGCACTAGAATGCAGTACCATACCACAGGCTGCTGTCTCATCTCCTCTGCACTTTGGAGTGCTTTCCTAGACTTTTTTCAAAGTTCTTTTCTGCTGCCTTGGATTTGTTTGGACTGGCAGAGCTATCTGAGTGAGGAGCCCCAGGCTCCGACTGGACCTGAGTTGGTCCCTGTGCTGTTTCTTTCCCTTAGGCGGTCTTCTGACCATCTAGCATTCTACATAATGCCTTCTGCTGATTGACCAGATGTCTCGAGTAGCTCTGATTCATGTCTGAAGGGACAGACTTAGAGCAAGGCCCCTGGTAGACAGGAGGCCTGCTGGGTGGATCACCTCTGCTGGTTGCCAAAATTTTTCTTGTGCAGTATAATGAGAGATAAAGCTATTGAAATAGTACTGATATCCTAACATTGGGCAACTCTCATCTAAATCTGACACTGGATGAGTTCAGAGCTTAGAGCTACTGATAATTCACTGCTGGCCCTTGGAAGTGAGCTGCATGTTTGAGCCCATGGAATGGGGACTTCTTGCCCTCCTGTATTTCCATAGTGGTGTCATCTCCAGTCTACAATACCTTATGGCAGTGGAATGCTGGTAGAGATTCTTTACATTGTGCACCACACTCCTCCTCCACCTGCTGGTACTAAGGATGGTCACCCCATTCCTTCCCTTCCCCATAGGCTCCAATCCATTTGTCAGGTGATCCTGAGGATGAGCAAGTTTATCTTCTGATAATTTTCCAGATTCTTGCTCCTCATTTTGAAATGCTCATGGGCCCTTTGGATGAGTCAATGCCTTATCTTCCTGTACTGTGTGTAGTAACTTTGAACTCTCCCGTTTGGTCTTAAGCTCTGTAGAAGGAGGGATGACAGTGTTTGAATGAGACTACTTTTCTTGTTTCAACCACAGGCTCCTCTTCTGTCTCCCAGACTCGTAGTAACACATGGAAGGGAGAGGAATGGTTGGCAATGAGATAGGTCACGTTCTAGGAAGGCAGTGATTAATATTTAAAGAGTTCAACAAACGGTAAGAAAATGTGTTGTTCAACCTTTATGCTATAAAATTCCTAACTAGAAGGGTTTTTTTTTTCTTTTATTTATTTATTTATTTTTATTTCGGGTTATTATGAGGGTATAAACATTATGGTTACATTTTATTTCTTTGCCTTACCCTAGTGCGGGTTAGAGGCATGCCCTTCCCCTCTACAATGCTCCCCATGTCCTTTAGTTATGGATTTACCCCCTGCCCATCCTCTTAATCCCTGGAGAGTATTACTGCCATGTGAGCACCCTAACTAGAAGTTTAATATGACCATACAACAAATTATCATTTACATTTTCCTTCATACTTTGGGAAAGACTTGCCTTTGTGGTCAATCACTAACAACTCACAGTAACATCTGGGTCCTTGGAAACCATCCTTCATGAGAAGCTTGAGGGTGCAGCATCATTCGTAATGATAGAATCAGCAATTTTTTTTTTTTTTTTTAGAAAACGGCATTAAGGTACTATAGAGGCAAAAAGATATGTTGTTTCAGTACAGATCCTGAAGGACATTATGAGTAATAAAAGAATTCTTGCTCTTTTTTTATATAGTGAAGCAACCTGAAAAATTCGTAAGGAACAGGCATTTGGCAATAAAGAACATGAAGAGATGTTGCCAGATTCTATGAAGAATCTTTACATGCATTGACTGGGCAATAAACATATATGTAATATACCCTTTCTCTACTCATTCTACATATTCATTGATACACAACTATACCTCACATTGGCCCATAGATATTGTTTTGCATTTTCAAATCAAACTGTGTATGTAAACAGGTGTTTTTTTGTTTTTTTTTTTAATATGTATTCCTATGATTCTGCACACCCAAAGGATAGTTCTGCTAGAATTCTATTTCTGCTCTTGAGATATGTCTCTTGAAATTAGATGCCAAGAGTTACCACACAGGACACAAGTATTTCCAAATTTATACATTATTACCTAAAAGATTTTATTCTATTCTATCCTACTACTAACAGGCACACATTTTTGTGCAGGTGAACCTCATGTAACACCTCTGCCTTGAAACCAAGTCCATCCCTTTTAATCCATAGATGGCATTTCTAGTTCCTCATATTCATAGACTCACAATGAAATATTATAGTACTCATTTCCAGCTCTTCTTCCTCAATCATCAAAAAAAGCAGTTAAGTTTTTTTACTGCTTTGAAGCTATGAGAATGGACTATACAGTATTGTGATCTAATTTTCCTGATTTCTCTTTCAAAGGAGAAATCTGTTCATAATCATTAGCTTTTTTTTTGCCAGCTAGGCCTGATTCTCCTTGATTACTTCTTTTTAATATATCCTTTTATTTTTCTAGAAAAATGGAGATATAATGAAGGAAAAGCAGAGGAAAATGTCTCAAGGGTGCTGCTTCTTTTCTAGACTCAGCCACAGCCCCATCTTATTGTTTTGTCACTCTCTGTTCTTCAGTTGCCTTAATGTAAAATAAGGATTTTGTAACTCAGAGCTGCCTTGCCAGGTGTATTGAAAAGAATTTAGCTTTGCTTAAAAAGAGGCCTAGTCTTTGCTCTCCACTTCTGGGAGTAATCTATAAATCCTTAAGATGCCATGCCAGATAGAAGCGTCTTTGTTTGCCTGGGCATCTGGGATCTCAGCAAATACTCAGTGCGATTTAGAGTAGGGACTTTGGGTCATGATGTAGCAATTCAAATTTCTGTGGGGCTTGAATCAGATCAACCACATGAGCAGTTGGCCATAATGGAACTCCAGTAAAATCCCTGGAGACTGAACTAGAGTGACCTTCCTCGGTTGGCAATACTCCATGTATATTGCCACACATTGTTGCTGGGATAGGTAGCATTGTCTCTGACTGCCCTGGGAAGGGACAAAAATCCCTGAACTCTGCGTCTTGTATCTCATCCATTCACCAATGTTATATTTTTCACCATAATAAACCATAACCATGAGCATAAAAACTTTTGTTGAATTCTGTGAGCCCTTCTAGTGAGTTATCAAAACCAAGGGTAGTCTTGGAGACCCCTGAACTTGTGATTGGTGTCACACATGAAAATGGTTTTAGGAACTGCCCCCTAGTTTTGCACTGGGAATGGGGCATCTGCCTTCTTCTACCCCCATTCTTTGGAGCACAGCTTAAACTTCATTTCTTCAAAGAATTGTTTCCTGATTTCATGGGGGCTTTTTTCCATTTAATATTCTATCAGTCCTTGTTATGGACTGAATTTTCTCTCCCATCCCCCAATTGTAATGTTGAAACCCTCGATGGGACTATATTTGATATCTGCAAATATAAGCCTTTAAAGAAGAAATTAAAGATAAATGAGCTCATAAGGGTAGGGGTCTAATCCAATAGCATTTGTGTCCTTATAAGAAGAGAAACAAGGGCTGCACATGGCAGAGAAAAGGCCATGTGAGGACAAAGCAAGAAGGCAGACCTCTGTAAGATGAGGAGAACAGCTCAGGAGAAGCCAAACCTTCAGCATATTGATTTTGGATTACCAGCCTCTAACACTGTGATAAATAAATTTCTGTTTTTTGGGTTATTCACTCTGTGATATTTTGTTACGGCAGCCTCAGCAGGTCAATGCAGTTCGTCTCATCATGCCAGTCAATTCCCTTGAATGTTATTTAGTACAACTGAAATTAAATAATTAATTGCATGATTATTAATTTAATGTTTCTGTCCCCTCTTCATACACACTGACTTGAGTATCTTCCTGATGATAGCAGTGACCTTGTTTGCTGCTAAATCACCAGCATTTTGTACAGTGAAACACATAGTGGGTACTTAAACAATGTTTGAATGAATGGATGAATTTGTAGAAAAATGAATTAATAAAAGATATTGAATAATCAATAATATTATTGTAGCTAAAAATCTGCTGCATAATTAGCATTCAGGAGCCCTTTCCAGCTACTTATCCCCCAATATCAATATAATTTTATTTGTGCACTGAGCCTAATGATTTGTAGATCAGTGACTGACTTCCAACTTTGACAATGAGTAAGTCTTATCTCAGTCTAAATCATGACTACACACCCACAAATGAACTTGGTTGGAGAAAACCACAGAAACACACTGACCGTTCTCAGTGTAAATTCACTGTCACTAATTTGGGGGTGGGAGGAATGGTTCTTAGTGCTGCCTGGCAATCATATCACCCTTCCTGGTTCCTTCATTCTCCCTCCCCTTTAGTGAATTCATGCTCTCTCCTCACTTCTGAAACCATCAGAGCCTTCTCCCATTTTCAGAACGTTGGCTGATGGATGACCTAGCTTTCTACTTCACTGAGAAAATTGGGATAGTAAACAGGGAAGTTCACTAATTTCCATGACAATTACTAGTTCCCTGTTTTACCAGAGAAGACTACTTAGGTTCTCCTTGTACTACTCTGAGTGAACTCTCTGTACTATGAGGATCCTAGCTAATAACATTCCCACTTTTGCTTTAGATCCACCCTTTTTATCTACTCAATTATGTCACTCTAGCAACTCCCCTCCTCTCCTCTTGCATCGTCAATTTTATTTTCCAATAAATCTTTTCCATTGCTTAAAAATGTTTAAAATTTTTCAATTATAAATATTGAAACAATAATCTCTCTTGACCTCATTTGACCTTTAATTATGATACCATTTTCTTTGTTCCATTTACTGACAAACTGTTTAAAATAATTTTCTATATTTATTCCTCCAGTTTTCATCTTCTACTTTTCTCTTGAACCACGTTTTTCTTCTACTCTTTTGAAATTTCTTTAATCATGGTCTCCTCAAAGACTTTCACATGCTAAATTCATTGACTATTTCTTTGCCTTTATTTTACTTGGCTTATTAGCAATAGTTAACACATGCTCTTAAGTGGAGTTTCAAAATAACACATTCACCTGGCTGTCTCTCAACTTTTTGGCCACTTCTCATTAGTTTCTCATCTCGGCAACCTCTGAATTTTGCCATACTGCAGGGCTCGCTCCTGGGAATTTTATCTGTACTCATTCCCAAGAAGATCTTATTCAGTCTCATGGTTTTAAATGTCTTTTAGAAGTTGATAATTCCAAACTTTTTGTCTCAGTCCTGCACAAGTTTTGTCTTTCTTTTCTCTTGAACTTCAGGCAAATATCTGCCTGCCTGTTTGATCTTTCCAATTAAATATTTAACCTAATATGGCCAAATTGATCTCCTGATAGAAAGGCATATTCTTGCCAAACTTGTACCTCTTAAAATTCTTACAACTCGTTTAGTGGTTACCCTATTTTTACAATAACTCACACAAAAACACCTGCATCATTCATAGCCTGAAAGGATGAAAGTCATGCCCTCATTTTCTGACCCCAGCAATTCTTTTGGCTCTACCTTTAAAATGGATCAAGAATTTGATTACTTCTCACCATACCCACTCTTATCACCGTGGAGAAGAAAGCCTCCCAGGAGTATCAGAATGATAGAAATTAAAACAGGAGAAGAGATTTAAGTATTATATTGACTATATATAAGAACCACATTAAATAGCTGAGAAATATATGAATTAAGATCGAAATTCACATTTGGAGGACTGAATAACACAGACCATAGCTTTATTTGTATTTCCATATATTGTCATTCTTATTCATGGATGGAAAGCTGAGAGCTGGTTTAGTAACTTGTCCAAGATTACGTGAGTCAATAATAAATACCCTAGGATTAAAACCAGACATTCCTTCTGCCAGAATTCTCAGAGTTTTCTAGTTCAGCACTCAAATTAAATTAAAAACCATAGAATTTTGAGTAAAATATTACCTGAGTAAGGAAGAGCAGAAATAAATTGGAAAGCCTAAGACAAATGTTTCGTTATTTTTCAACATTAATTGATTAACACCCACTATGACTATGACTCTATTCTAGGTTTGAGGCAGGACAAAAGAAAATTGTATAATACTTTCTAAACCCTCATAATTTACTTATATTCTAGCTGTGGATCCAAGAGAAAATCCGTTTACAGAAGCTAGAGTGCAGTGAAATATAACATAATAAGCAAGCACATGATGCTGCCAATCTCTCTCATTTGGAGCATAGGTCTGGGCATTTTGTACACCATTTTTTTGTCTCTAATTACACATTGAATTGGGATAGTGAGAGATGGAAACTCTGGAAAATGATCCATTACTCATTGTGGACATGGGCAAAACTTATTTTTCTGTCTTTCATATTCCCAGTCCTACACAATTTTTGTCCTTGTTTGTGGCAATTTTTTCTTAATATTGGCAGCTGTCTTGGAAATGAGCCCTCTCTGGTCACTTTCAAGAGTTCATACTATAGACTTCTTCAACCTCTTTAGTCATCGCCATGTAATATATTCACTTACCCACTATTGCATTGAAAAATCCCTCCCAATTATAGCTGTGCAATCAAATTAGCATGTTGTCCTTCCCAATGAATGCTATTGGCACTACGGAGTACTTCTATTCTGAGATCCATCAAAAGGCCCCATTTCTTTCATCTGAGTTCTCCTACACAGATATAGATTCCACATACACCTTGTAACTATTGGTGTTTTATTTGTTTTCCTTTTGTATTGTTTTGTTTTTGTTTGTTTTCTCCACCCAATTTGTATGTTATGTGGGGGTATCATGTCACTTATGTTGCAAAATTTTCCATGGGTTTTGGTTTTGCTTTCTAGTTACATTGCTTTACACAAGTATGTTGCTGCTACCACCATATTCCCAGAATCCTTTCTTTAAAGTTTTAGCGTAAATCTTGAGTATTTGCCTTATTTATTATTGCATTCAACTTTTTAAACTTGTTTCTCATCTCTGAAGCTCTTTACACATTTCTGCCTTCTCTTCTCAAATCCTCGAATCTGATCCTCATGTCGGTCTCCTGAACTGACAGTAGTACCCTCTTTGCCTCTAACTTCTGCATTTTATTGACTTAAACTTGTCATTTGAGGTCCAATAATCTCCTGTTATTGGTGAGGGATATAGCCCAAGATCCCAGTGGATGCCATAAACCTCAGATAGTACCAAGCTTTGTATATATTATGTTTTTTCCTGTATATACATACTATGATAAAGTCTAATTTTTAAATTAACAATAATAAAAAGAACAATTATATAATAACAATATACTGCAATAAAAATTATGTGAATGTGGCCTCTCTCCTCTCTCTCAAAATATCTTATTGTACTGAATTCATCCTTCTTCTTGTGATGATGTGAGATGATACAATGCCTATGTGATAAGATAAATTAAATGAGGTGAATAATGTGGTCATTGTGATACAGCATTAGGCTACTATTGACCTTCTGTATTCCTGAATCTGTGTAACCATCCTTACTTGCAGTAAATGACTTGGTGTCACTCATTTTAGGGGACTTCTTGCTGAAATCATTGTATAGGCTCAATGCTTTCAGGTGCAACATATTGCCCTCAGTTTGAACACATTTTCTGTTCATGTCTTCCACCCACAAATTTGATGCCTTTTCTATGTTAACTAAACACCTATCACACACTGTGACTGTAACTTTCACAGTTTAAGGTGAGACAGCAAAACAAGCATGAATTTTTTTTTCCTTCTTCACAATTTCGTGGATAGATTTGTTCTTACTGTAGGTTTCAGCAACCTCGGCACACAATTTTTTTTTTTTCCTTATTAAGTTGAGAAATTTCACCTTTTCACTTAAAGGAAGCACTTTACAGCTTCTCTTTTACATATCCAAATTGCCAAAATTACTGTCTTGCACTTTGGGACCATTATTAAATAAAATAAGGGTTACTTGAACACAAGCACTATGATACCGTGATAGTTGATCTGATAACTGAGATGGGTGACTAAGTGACCAACAGATCAGTAGTGTCCACAGCATGGATATACTGGACAAAGACATGATTCCTGTCCCTGGAGGGATAGAACAGGACAGTACAAGATTTTATCATGCTACTCAGAACAGCACAAAATTTAAAACTTACGAGTTGTTTATTTCTGGAATTTTCCATTTAATATTTTTGGGCTGTGGTTGACTGGGGGTGACTGAAGCTAGAAACTGAAACCACAAATAAGGGGGGACTATTGTACAAATTACTCAAATCTCCATCAGCTATTTGATCCCTGTCCTAGAAGAGGATTCCTGTTTTGGTAATTAATTTTAATTAATATGGGAGACATTATCACTAGACATTACCAAGATCTCCCATTAAAAACAACAACAGCAAAACAGTAATCCTGAACCAGAAGTTAGTTATTGAAAACAAATATTTGGGTACCTGGTAAAACTATGAGAAAGGTTAATTTGTCCTTTGTTTTTAGCAGGAAAGTAAATCTCATCTCCATATTTTCTCCCATATTTAATATTAGAAAAACTACTTGTATCGTGTAGTATTTATATTGAGGTAGAAACAACAGACTTTAATGCATTATTCCATCCCATCCAGAGTTAACTAAGAAAATGCTAATAATAAGCCCACCCAATGTTTTATGGGTCTAAATTCTTGAGCCAAATTTCAGATTGTATTTAAACCCAATTCTCAATGGTTCGGATAGTATTAGATTAACATCCCTTTTTGAATGAGTGTAACCTTGTGAGAAGAGAGAGAAAGAGCCAATGAGTATATCCATGTTCTTCTGTAGCTTGTACTTTTATCTCTTGCTTAGGATTTTTTTGTCTTTGCTCCAATAACCTGATGATAATATTTAGGCAATAAACCCATGGATATCAGTTTTCATGACTTGAACTACTAATGATATGGGAGTAAAATTGGGAAATGTTTAATTGTGTAAGTTTAGATGACCTAAGATAGATTAAAGTGGACCTAAATTGAAGCCAACGTGATATTCATATGATAGAAAATTAGCATCAGATATGTTTCTCTCAAAACTTCTAGTTTAGAGAGAATGAGAATTCCTATCTCATTCCATTGTATATGTAATTAACACCTACAAAGGAAGATAGCAATATGGCTTGTGTGTTTAATTATTTATTTCAGAGGCCCTAATTATATTCCTATACCTCTCTCCACTGGTGCACATATAACTTCATTGTTTAGAGGGATGTCTTTCTTTTCAAAATATACTCTCTTCTTCATACAGCCTCTCATAGCAGCAAATCTTAGTTGGTGAGAAACAGGTGTCAATCTGCTTTTCACTCAGAAGACAGTTTCTTTTACAGACACCTTTGCGTTTTGTGCAACGATCAGCATCCGCCAAGTTACATGTAGCTATAGTAAAAGAAGAGTAACTGAAATTACTGATCTCTTAAGCATATATTATTTCTGATTACATAAAGTATAATGTGTAGACTGTACCAAGTTTAGAAAATGCCAAAAAATACAAATACACTAAAAATATCCCATACCTCTAGGTATACAGAAAAGTGAAACTGTAAAAAAATTAATATATGATTAAAAATTATATGCTATATATTATTCTATTCAATAAGATTCAAGATTATTTTTTAGAACTACATGACAATTTATTCAGTCTTTCAGCTCTTTTTGGACTATCAAGTGATAGCTAGAGTTTAAATATTTTAGGATTATGATAAATGCCTTTTACATCTTTTAATATTTATAAGGTAGATTCTTAGAATAGTTGTGGCAGAGTTTGATTCTATGTTTCTAGTATTGCCATAAACAATATATGTAATTTTTGCCCCCAAATATTAATAAAATAATATTCATTGCAATTTTAATTTTTATGTCTTTGATTATTTATGTTGAATACTTTCTTTTTAAAATTAGTTGTTCATATACTTTGTTGATTATGTTATTGGGATGATTATTTTATTTTAATGACTTCATAAAAATTTTTTATATATTTCACATAATAACTTTTATTTGTCATATTTGTCACAAGTTCTTCCTTTGTTGTTTTTCATTTTGTTAGTGGTGGTTTTTAGATAATAACTTTTATTATAAATTATATGCATATTTCATTCTAAAAATGTAAACAATCTTATAATTTTGACATGTAGAAATGTACAGAATAGTGTATTATTATACCTTCCCAGTAAGATATGCTTGCATAAAATCTTTTCCTTATATTTTATCATAATATTTTTGTTTTTACATCAATTATAAATGTCAGATATACAGCTCTCTTCATTTTCCCTAAATGATTAAATAATTGTTCTACACTATTTATTGAAAAATTTTCTCCATGCCTTGAAATGGCATTCATTGTATTCTTAATTAATGATATTATACTCTAAATTCTCATAAACTCTAAGTCTCTTTCCTTTATCTATTTTATGGATATTGCTATAGATTTTTGAAGCAGAAACAACTTAGATTAAAAATATATAATAGAAAAAGCATGTGATTTATTATATTTTATTTCTTTACATATAAACTTTAAGAAGTAAAACAAACTTGCAGAAGAGAGTCCAAACACAAATGGTCAGCTAAGAGTACATTAAGTACTTATGTAAACACTACCAAAGTCAAGGAATAGAACATTGCCAGCATGGCATTTGTGGCCCCTCAAAATCTAAATTCCCTCTTGCTCCTGTATTTCCAAAAGAAACCATTATCTTGACTTATAATATTCTGTTTAAATTTGCTCATGTTGAAATTTTATGTGAATGCACACAGTACAGCATATATATTTTTATGTCTGATTTTATGAAGTCACAATTTAGTTTTTGAGATTCACCCATATTCTGCATAACTGTAATCCTTTCATTTTCATTACCATATAGTAGTCTGTTATAGAAATATGCTACATTTTATCTGTATGTACTGATGAATATTTAAATTATTTTCTGTTTTTGGATACTCTTGTGCTTGACTGTTGGGGCACACACTCAGGCATTTCTGTTAGGCACATCCCTAAGGGTGGAATATAATGGTAATGTGTCTTCATAGCTCCAACTTTAATGTCAAACACATTTGCAAATCATTTGTGCCAAATTGAATTTCCAGCAGCATTATATAAAAGTTAAAGACATCAAAAATATGATCAATGCTTGATATTTTTAACTTACTAATTCTGATGAGAATGTGATGATACCTCAAACGTCTCATCTCGTCTGTCAATTTTTTCTGATTACCGGGGAAGTGTAACATCTTTTCTTTTGCCACAAATATCTTTTTCGATATAGAGCTTGTCTTTTTACTCAGAGATCTTCTTGATTTACAAATTTCCTAATTTTAATTTGGTCAATACTGCTGTTTTCTACTGAGTAAGAAATATTACTCCTTGAATGCCAAATTCATTACTAAATTCTCAAGTATTAACTCGTATGATTTTTATTGTTTTGCCTTTCATGCTTGCGTGTACAGGTTACCTGGAATTCGGTTTTAGCTGTGGTAAGAGGCAAGAGTTAAATTTCATTTTTTTCTCTTGAAACCAGCCTTATTAATTGAAAAGTTTATTTGCCACAGTGTCCTGCCATGCCATCTTTATCTGTTTAAATATTCTCTATTCTGCTCCATTGTGACATTTCTCTTTGCAATATACCACTGTCTTCTTGTGCGAGTCCTCCCATCTCAGTCTTTCTTTGACAATAATGTCTTGATTATTATTTAGTGCTTTACATTTCCATACAAATTTGAGAATTACTATGTCAGGTTTCAGAAAACAAAACAAAACAAACGACATCTTTTAGGATGTGATTAAGGTTATATTAACTCTATGGATCAATTTGAGAAATATTGTATTGATAGCTTTACAAGAATGAATCCTCCAATCCATTAATCTGGCATAATCCTTCTTGAATTTAGGTCTTCTTTAAACTCTCAATAATAATTTTACCTAACTGTGTAGAAGTCTTTTAAATCTTTCTTTAGAATCATTCCATTCTAGTTGATATTTTAATGCTATTCTAATTGTTGAATTTATCATACAATTTTTCTAGGTATTAATATATAGAAATCTAATTGATTTTTATATTGATTTTGTATCCAACAATAATGCTAAGCTCATTCATTAGTTCTTTTGATTTATCTGAGGATCCCTTTGCTGTTTCTACATATACCATCAGGGCAACTGAATAATGACGATCATTTTCTTCTATTCAAATGTTTTACGACTTCATTGCAATGTTTACTGAAATTAATGATACAAGGGACTCATTATATTTTTGATATCAAACGGAAAATTTTAATTATTCTTTCATTTAGTAAGATATTTATTGTATAGTTTTTTTGGAAATAAACTTTGTTAAATGCAAGAATTTCATTCAATTCATTGTCAGCTTGCTGGGACTTTTAAAAATTCATAAATTTTATAAAAAATCATCTTTATCTTGATCATATAAACTTTCTCCTCTAATCTGTTCATGAGGTAACATTGATTTTAGAGTACTATACTCACCTTACAAACCAGGAATTTCACTGGGCTTTGATTCTAGGTATTTTTTAAAGGATTTTTACATCTATATTAATGAGTGAGGTTCACCTTTAATTTTCTTTCTTATAACGTCCTTACAAGTTTTAATACCAGGCATTGTTGATATCATAAAATAAGTTAGAAGCAGCCTTTCATTTTCTACTTTCTGGAAAAGTTGGTATATAATTGGTTGTACTTCTTTCCTAAATGTTTAGAATTAAACAGTGAAGCAATTTAAACTTTCTTTATATAAAGATTATTTATTATGAATTCCATTCCTTTAATAAATTTAAAAGCATTTAGATTTTCTATTTCTTTTTGTTGTTGTTATTGCTTTTCTGATTCATTATATTTTTTCAGAAATTATCCAATACATATACCTTTTTCAATATATTATGATGTTCATAACATCCTTACATTATCATTTTAATATCTGTATTATATACATTAATATCACTAATAAAGTTGATTTTTGCCTTCACTCCCTTTTCTTTACAATTTTGTTAAAGCTTTGCTAATTTTATTAATCTTTTCAAAAAGCAAAAGGTGAACTCTTTAATTTTCTCTAGCTTCTGTTTTCTAGTTTATTACATCTGCTCGTGTCTTATATGCTCGTTGCTGTGGGTTTAATTTCATCTCCTTTTTCAAACTTCACCATTTAAATTTTTAGTTATATTTTTAGCCTAAATTCTTTTATGTATATATAAAAGTGCATGAATTTTCTTAGAAACATTCCTGTGAGCTTTGATTTATCTCATTTTCATTACCATTAAGGTTAAAATATTTTCTAATATCCATTGAGATTTATTCTTAGAATTAAAGTTTTGTTAATCTTCATGTTTAAGTTTTCCATATTCTTACTTTTGTGTTGTTTGTGTTGCTCTGTTTTCTCTGTAATTGAGTAAGGTATATTATCATCTTCCACTATTATTATGAAGTTCATTAATTTTTTGGTAATGTTTTGGCAATTCCTTCTTAATTTTTCTCAAGTAATCCAATTTCCATGGTGATTGAGTCACCTTAATTTTAAACTTAGTAGAATCTACAGCACCAGCACTGATAGTTTCTTCTTGCCAACATTCCATCATAGGTTAATTCTTGAGCTAGCCTCCCATGCACTGTGCAATATAATATATTGTAAAGCTGCCAAAGCCACAACGTTTCTGCCATTTGAGATCACTGTGTTAAGACAGCTTAAGAATTGGCTACACCTACACACTACCTACTCTTTCTTCTTCTCTACTACTTTCTCTCCTTTTCTCTATACTTCTATTCCTCCTCCCCCATTTCTTGAAATATTGCAATATGCTATTCAGTGTGATATCTACTTTGCTTACATTATCTCTTTTAATCTTTGCAAAACATTATGCAAATAATGGTATCATCATCTATTATATAGTTAAGAGAACTGAAGCTTCTTTCGTAGCTACAAGGACGTCTTAGTCCATAATATAAACCTTGACCTCTTGGATGAGAAGCTCACTCTATGAACTATGAGAGTATGCCACCTTCACTATCTCTATGGATTATTTTATGTTTGTATTTCCCCTAAATGACTGCTGATTCCTCCAAGTTTTAACAATTGTCAGTATTAGCCTCTTCTCAATTTTCTTCTTCTGGTCTCCCCAGCATGATATTTTGTGTATGGACTAAACACTACTCTTACATTTTCACAATATATCCACTTGCAGTGAACACTTTTATTGCTTTTTTTCCCTACTTTCAGATTTTATCAATAACTACACCATACCACTGTGCAATTCATACTTACTCCTCTACAGACTCCTTAAAAGCTAGCCACTGTGCAGTTCATACTTACTACTCTACAGACTCCTTAAAAGCTAGCCATTCTGATACACTGTATTATCCTTCTTATATTCTGGGTCTATCAAAGGCCAAATATAAAGCATTTTTGTCCCTTCCAATATACATTAATAACTTAGTATCTACTGAATGATCCAAAGGTAAAGTAAAGCCTGTGATCACTACTTTTAGACTACCTTTAAAACCTATTTAAAGCTTCCTGCCGTGCTCAGCAAACATAGAGTTTGATGATGTACAGACCATATACATCTGATGTGCAATTTCCTTCCCATGAGACCTTGCTTCTTTTGACCAAATTATCTACTCAGCCTTTTTCTTGAACTTAGTGCCATCTATAGAAAGCATTATGATGAAGTAGAAAGAACAAAAATGCTGGAATCTAAAATATATTTGTATTCTAGTTATGATATATAGTAGTATAGGCGTGACCTTGAAAAATTTTCTCCTCTAATGTAATAATAAGAAGAAATAATAGTCATTTTACAATGTTATCTGGTAGGTCAGATTTAATATCTATGTGAAAAATTATGGAATAGTGTTTGGCATACTAGCCACTCATATTTACTTCTTGTCTTGTCTGTCTTCCTTTCACCTTCCAAGGTCCAAAGACAAGTGTCTTACCCCAAATTTCAAAGCTGTTTATCAGAGAATTCAGAACATTTCCCCAAACCTCATTGCTATAAGTCCGCTATACTTACTATCTGAAGCATACTTACATAAACCTTCTAAATCAGGCCAATTCATTGATATATCTGAGTTTATTCATCTAGCTTGTAAGTATGCTTAGGAATTACTGTATCTTGCATTTCTGTTTCCTCAGTGTCAACCATTGTGCTTAGCAGATCACTGGCACTCAATATGAGATGGTTGTTGATTGACACAATAGCACCGTATGCGTCAATACTTTCCCTAATCCTATTTGAGATCCTCACCTTTTCAGGCCCCTTTCATTGTTAATAATAGCTATAACAAAAGAAACAACTATAATAAAAATAATAGCACCTAAATTGGCAGACTAATTTTTTGTTTGTCCTTTGTATTATAATTTCTAATATAATATTCCACTAAATCTTAACTGCAGTCTTTTGAGGTGCATATAACTAACAGACACAACATTTTATGTCAGATTTTTAATTTTTTAAAAATTGTGATTATTAATTATTACACTTCTATTTTCTTTGTTTTCTGTTAAGAACATTGACAAATCAGTTAAATTCTGAGTGGCAAGGTTCTCCAAGCTATTAAGTAGTGAGCTAGTAACAAAATCTAGATCTTCTGAGTTTGAATCCAGGTTTATTTCTGATACATGATGCACTGCTTGTACTTCCAACTTTCTAGAATGACCACCAAGGGCTTCATTGTATTTTATTATTTATTTGTAATTGATTTGTAAGGGCATTGCTGCATTCCTTTACTAACGTATTGACTAATTAGACAAGGATGTTTGAGGTACGACATCTTTACTTACCCTTTATTCCTACTATTCCTCATTGCCCAGCATATTGTCAGACTATGTATTAGATCATCTCATAGATTCGGTTATTGATATCCCAGGAGATATATCCTGTTGTTTGCAGTCCGTTTCTCTCCTTGGGATCTGATTACCATTGTCTTCACTTCTAAATCTTATAAATAAATTTAATAAATTATGGTTTTCTTAATCATTTAAGTATCTGAAAAGAAAACTCAAAGTCCCAAAAAGATGAAAGATCTTATCTGCACCATCTCATTTTATCTGCAGATTAATTTTAAAAATGGAGTAGGTTAAGTATCCTAGTATAATTTTATTTACAATGAGGAAACCAAGATTCGATCAAGACACTACTTTAATTGGTAAGATTTTGTTCAGAACCTTCATTTTCCAATTAATAATCT
>RJWJ010022129.1:0-27345 GCA_004363605.1 Indri indri | reverse complement strand
CTGTGTTGTAGATACAAGGGTGGATAATAATGACAAAGCTGTAGTTATTTATTTAACCAAAGAGATGCCTTTGGTGGATTCCCCAGTGCCTGGCCAAGGTAGGAGTGTGTAGAATAATTGGTTGATTGATTGATCGATAACTCTACCGAATTTATTTTCTCCACGTTCCATCCTTTCAAGTGATAAAGGTTGTGCCTCCTATGTGCAGATCTGACCTGGGAGCGACTCCTGGATTTAGCCTAACAATGTTTCTTTTCCCAGGCAAAGTGAGAGTTACAAGAAGCAAGAAAAGTGGAGCCAGGGGCGTGGGGGTGGGTAAACTCATGACTAACGGAGACAGCACGATTCTAGCCCTGGCTTGGGCAAGGCAAAGGCATTGCATGTAACCAAAATGTTTGTACCCCCATACTATTCTGAAATAAAAAAAAGAAAAAAGAGGCCGGGTGCGGTGGCTCATGCCTGTAATCCTAGCACTCTGGGAGGCCGAGGCGGGCGGATCGTTCTGAGCTCAGGAGTTCAAGACCAGCCTGAGCAAGAGCGAGACCCCGTCTCTACCAAAAATAGAAAGAAATTAATTGGACAGCTAAAAATATATATAGAAAAAATTAGCCGGGCATGGTGGCGCATGCCTGTAGTCCCACCTACTTGGGAGGCTGAGACAGTAGGATTGCTCGGGCCCAGGAGTTTGAGGTTGCTGTGAGCTAGGCTGACGCCACGGCACTCGCCCCAGGCAAGAGAGTGAGACTCTGTCTCAAAAAAAAAAGAAAAAAGAAAAAAGAAAAGCGGAGCCCGCTCACCATGCCCTCTGACAAATCAGTGTTTCACTGCCAAGTGCCTGTGTTTGCTTATCATTGGCATTTGTTATACAGGTGGAAAGCTAGGTGTGGGATGTTATTTAGATGTTTCCTTCAGTTTTCTGAAGAGAGAGATTCCTGTTGGTTACTTGATCCCATACAGATTAAATAGCACCCATGCACCAGGAAAGGAATGTTCACATTTAATCGAAGCACTTAGTATTTGGTTCTGACCTTTCGAGAATGTCGTTTGGGGGCAGCAGCCCTGTTAGACACAGCCTGCAAGGCTTCACTGGAAAACTCAGGAAAAAAGATGTAACTAGGATGTCCCTGTCTTTTAGAACAAAATGCAAGAAAAAGAAGCTCCTTGCTTCCCCCGCATGGAGGAGTAGCTTGGCTTTCTAGAGAAAGGAAAGTGAACAGCAGATTCCGGCTAAGTGTGCTGAGCGATCCCAGGAGAATTCCAGCACACGCTGGGCTGCCAGGGGCACGTCATGGTGTTCCTGTTCCTTAGCAGCTGTTGGGCAGAGTTTGGATGGTCTTCCCCTCTAGCTGTCCCGAGCTCTTGTTGTCCCGTGCAGATGTGCACCTCACAGTGTGCTTTGAGCTGCTCGTCTGGCCTTAGGCACCCATGGTGAGAATGCAGCCCTCAGTAGCAATTACCTTCCTAGCAAAGGGTTCTGGGTTTCATCATGCACCTGGCTTCTAAATCCAATTGTCACTTGCACAGGAGAGGCAGAGAAAGCTGTGGCCGAAGGGAGTGAGGATGGACGTGCTCCTAGCTGCCACACAGCCTCTTCTGTGGGAACATCCCCGGATGAGAGAGAAGCGAGTTGCATTAGCAAAAGTACTCATTCTCCGTTGCTGCCTAGACAGGGGCTGTGGTGTATTCTAGTCTTGACTCTGCCAAGTCCACTAAATGTTCTAGATCAACTCCTTTAATCTCACTGGACCTCATTTTTCCCATCTGTAAAGCAACCACTATGGACTAGGTGATCCTAAGGTTCCTTCTAATGCTAATATGTTGTCTTTGTACCCCAAAGGCTAATGGTTTGGGTGAAGATTTAAATTCACTCTGATTCAAAGGGCTCTTTTAACGACCCAGCTCCTCAGTGGGTTGTCAAGAAATAGTGTGATCTTTTAGGAGTTCTCTTTCTAAGATTGCCTCTACTGGACAGAAGTAATAACAGTCATAATGTCGTTTTAAGTCATTATGAAGTCATATTTTTTTGAGACAGATTCTTGTTCTGTTGCCCAGTCTAGCATACAGTGGCGTCATCATAGCTCACTGCAGCCTCTAACTCCTGGGCTCAAGTGATCCTCCTGCCTCAGCCTCCCAAGTAGCTGGGACTATAGGTATGTATCACCACACCTGGCTAATTTTTCTATTCTTTGTAGAGATGGGGTCTTGCTATGTTGCTCAAGCTGATCTTGAACTCCTGCCTCAAGC
The DNA here is from genome assembly GCA_004363605.1 of Indri indri. Lineage (NCBI taxonomy): Eukaryota > Metazoa > Chordata > Mammalia > Primates > Indriidae > Indri > Indri indri. Next base: position 25,101 of record RJWJ010022129.1, on the reverse strand, counting down.
GATCCTTCTACCTGAGCCTCCCAAAGTGCTGGGATAATAGGCATGAGCCACTGTGCCTGGCCCATTATAAAGTCATTGCAAATGGTCCTATTTCTTTATTAAAGGATGCATGCTGCGCATCACTCTGCGAATACCTTATTTGAAGAGCCAACTGTTAGTTTGTGATTCAGAGACCAAAATGTTGAGGTTCTCTCAAAGTAGGGACATATTAGCTTAACCTTCTTACAAGAGGATGGGGTAAACAGTGGAGAATTACTTTTTCTAGTTTGTTTGGAGAGCTTGCAAACGAATTTGTTTCCTTTTGTCCTTTTCCACTCAGCAAATATCGACTTTGACTCTTGTCCGGAGTCAAAGGGAGTGGGAGCTGGACTGAGCGTGGCGAATCTTTATTTAAGGGCTTTATCTTCTCCAGCGCAGGACCAGCCAAACCTGTGGCTGCATTCGTTGACTGGGACCTTTGCGGGGGTCTCGATTGCTCCGTTCGCTGGGGCTCACATGGAACCAGCAGAGATGGCTCCACACCCAAGACAAAGTAGCAGGGGGAGTTGGGAGGGCAGCTGGATAACTTTTTGGTAATCATTTGCTTTCGGGCATGCCAAGACTACACTTGAAACCCCAGTTATTCACAAGCATAATAGCCAAGCTTCCAGTTCACATCGTATCTCACTGCTGAGTACAGAAGGAATGGGGTCATTTTCCCGAGAACGGCATCGTAAAATACTGGGTATTTACAGGTGGCATCCACAGATTATCCACATGCCGCATTTTGGAGGAGAACAACGTGCTAATCCCAGGAAAGGAAAGTCCTTCAATAGCCCAGAGCACACAACAAGGGGTTGCTCAAGTGGCTGTCTCCAAAAGTGTACCTCGTGTGTTTCTTTTTTTTTTTTTTTTGAGACAGAGTCTCACTCTCTTGCCTGGGGCGAGTGCTGTGGCGTCAGCCTAGCTCACAGCAACCTCAAACTCGTGGGCTCGAGCAATCCTACTGTCTCAGCCTCCCGAGTAGCTGGGACTACAGGCATGTGCCACCATGCCCGGCCAGTTTTTTTTCTGTATATATTTTTAGCTGTCCAATTAATTTCTTTCTATTTTTGGTAGAGACAGGGTCTCGTTCTTGCTCAGGCTGGTCTCGAACTCTTGAGCTCAGAATGATCCGCCCGCCTCGGCCTCCCAGAGTGCTAGGATTACAGGTGTGAGCCACCACGCCCGGCCTCCTCGTGTGTTTCTGATGTACGGGTAAGACAGGTGGAGCTGAGCTTGCGAGGCCCCAGGAGCAGGAGCCCTGGGCAGGCAAAGGGAAATGATTCAGATGACAAGGCACAGAGAAGGTGATGGATTTTTTTTTAAAGGGAGAAAACCTTGGAAGTCCTGGGTGAGAAGTGCTGGGAGCCCACTCTTCTCTCTCATCTGGTGTTTGACCCACCGCCTTCCTTCCTCCAATCTCCTGATCACTCTGACGTTAGAGTCACATTCACGCAGACTAGGCCGATGCCCTGGTTTAGCTACGCAGCCCTCCACAAACCCATATCCACTTCTTATTCCTCCCAAATCTCCCAAATGATTGTGTGATTAATAAAAATGGAAAAACATGGGAAGGATGGCCTTCATGGCAAGGATTCCTCCTGGCAGGGTTTCTGCAGATGGGCTGGTCCATCTCTGTGATTGCCCACAAAGCAGGAGAAATACAATCTCCTGCTTCCTTTCCTCCCTTCCCCAGGTAGGTGCTATCGTTGGCCCCATTTTCCAGATGAGAACACGGAGGCTTAAGTGGTTAAGTAAATTGCCCAATGTCATGCTAAGAGTGACAGAGCCAGGATTCAAACCTAGGCATTCGGCTCCAGATCCCACACTTGCAGCCACCACACCATGTTGGATTTTTCCTAAGTAAACAGGCCTAGGCAGCAGGAAGCTGAATCCGAATCAAACCTCAGCAGTTTGGGCCAGGGCTGAACCAGCGCTGCTTGCGAACCCGCTGGTTCTCCGCGGCTGGTCTGCACGTCCTTCCGCCGCACACACCTTTGCAGGCACTTGAAGGTCTCTGAAAACAGTGAACCGACTGACAATGTTCTGAGTAAATCTGCTTTGAAGGAGAGACAGGAGTACCACTGTGTTTAAAGGAGAGGCTATTACAGTGTTGGTTATTAACTTGTAGCTCCCAAAGGGCAAGTTGTAGACTCGAATTGTGGAACTTTATGTGACGCCCGTGATTAGAAGACATGAATGGGCTCCGGTGTGAGTCTGAGTTATTAATAATGGCCATACAAATTTACCTCCCGTTTTCTGTGAACAAGGTAGCCCATGGCAGGTGTTTCTCATGCTTTATTCCAGTCTTCCCCAAAGCCCTGGGAGGTGGTGGTTTTTTCGTTTTGTGTTTTTTTTCCTACTTCACAGATGGAGAACCAGGGCTCAGGCAGGTTAAGTGACCTGCCTAGGGCCACACAACTTACAGTTAACCAGCTCTGACCAGCTCTTCAGCCTAGGTTCTTTTCCATTCATTTATTCATTCAAAAAATACTTACTGAGCACCTACTATGTGCCAGGCATTGTTCTTGTTGCCGATGATGCTTTGGGGAATACGGCAGACGAGGTCTCTGTTTTCTGGAGTTTACACCTGGCGACAGTGGCCTATTGCAGCCAGGGACACCCACGTACGCTGGGAGAGTGGGAGCACATGCCCTGAGACCCAAGATGAAGGCCTTCAACCTGTGGGGCCCAGAGCCTCTTTTGTGGTTAGTATTTAATCAGGCATATAACTGTAGAGATTTGGATCCTTTAAGGAAGTTTAATTATTTATCAGTGTTTGTTAAAGGGAAAGTATGATTACAGCAGGCGATCCAGAATGGGCCATGTGGGAGTTAGGCATTTGCACTTTCAAGACTCGGAATGAGTTGGGAGGAGGCTGCTGAGGGTGGGCCATGTCCCTGAGATCCTGGCGGTCTTGCCTCCTCACCTACCTTCGCCTCCCACCCAGCGGGCCCCGCCCTGCTCTCAGATAAGGGAGCCCTTACTGCCCAGACTGTGTGCTACCTGCCGTGCTACCTGCCCAGTTCACCCTGCTGGCTGCTAATCTAGTGGGCACCCTCCGTGTGGCACTTTAGGTGGGACTTGTGTGGAACTGACCCATTCTCTGAAGCAACTTTAACATCTCTGAGCCCACCCATTAGATGGTGGTGCATCTGCCCCCGCTCCTTCCCCAAACCAGCCCTGGATGACAGACATTCAGTTCTCTGCATCTCCCCTTCCATGGAAACCCCTATTGTTCTTTTTTTCCCCCCTGAGACAGAGTGTCACTCTGTTGCCCAGGCTAGAGTTCCATGGCATTAGCCCAGCTCACTACAACCTCAAACTCTGGGCTCAAGTGATCCTCCTGCCTCAGCCTTCCAAGTAGCTGGGACTACAGGCACATGCCACCACACCTGGCTAATTTTTTCTATTTTTAGTAGAGACAGGGTCTCGCTCTTGCTCAGGCTGGTCTCCAACTCCTGGCCTCAAGTGATCCTCCTGCCTCGGCCTCCCAGAGTGCTAGGATTACAGGCGTGAGCCACCGCGCCCGGCCAAAACCCTTTTGCTCTTTCCCCCTGCTGACGCTGACTCAGTCCCTTCCAGTTTTTCTCTATTACAAATGATGCTGAAATAATCCTTGTCGATGCATATTTTTGCACAACTGTGTATATCTTAGCTCAGGCTGCTATAACAAAATAGCGTAAATGAGTGGCTTAAACAACAGATGTATATTTCTCATACTTCTGGAAGCTGGGAAGTCCAAGATCAAAGTGCCAGAGAATTTGCTTCCTGGTGAGGGCTCTCTCCCTGGTTTGCTGATGTCACAGCCACCTTCTTGTCTTCTTAGAGGACACTAATCCCATCATGGCGACTGATCGGGACCTAATTACCTCCCAGAAGCTCCACCTCCAAATTACATCACACTGAGCTTCAACATATGAATTTTGGGGGACACAAACATTCAGTCCAGAACAGTGTATTTCTGTGCAATGAATGCCGGCCAGGGGAATTGCTGGCTGATGTGCATTTTAAATCTTAATAGACATTGTCAAATGTGCTCTAAAAATGATGGGACCCACTAACACTGCCATTAGTACTGAAAACAGTGCCTATTTCTTTACATCTTCACCCATACTGGGTTTTTACCCATCTTTTAAGTTTCGTAGCTAAATATTTTTTTAAAGAGGCAACATTATTGTTTGGTACAATTTGAGATCATTTTTAAATGTTAGATCTCTGCATCAGGGCGCAGAGTTTAAAGGTATGGCGGTACTACTTTAGATAGGCATGTTTTCATGTTTTATTTCTGGTTTATATTTTTAGGTTTTTTGGAACCCGAAACCAAAATCTAGACCCCTTCCCAACATTCTTTCCAGTGTTTCCTGTTGGAGCCAATTTATTTCCTGGACTCTTGCCCATAGGCTTTTGGGTGCATGCATCCATTTTCTCAGGGCTACATAAGGGGAAATAGCAAATTTCCAAAGCCCCCGTCTTAGTGGGGGCTAGGGCTGAGGAAACTTCTTGAAGGTAGCTGATTTTAAGCTAAGCTCCCATCAGAACGAGCTTCCCCCAGCAGGCTTTACAGCACGCACTTCCTAACCCAGATGGCCTCGCCAGCCTGGACACCTGGCTGGGAGAATGAGCCTGCACCTCCTGTGTCCACATTAGTGCCGCTCCCGTGATAGTTGATGACGGTCTCAGCTGTGCTTATTCCGGCCCTCCCCTGGAATGCCGGGGACATGGGGATGGACTTGGCGAGGGAGCCTTTCCACAGTGGCCCCACTCAGGTACCAGGACAGCCAAGGCTGGATAAAGTGTCCTTCCTTGGAAGGATATGCACGTTATTTCCAAACAAAATTAGGAAGAACCAAGATCATCTCAGGAAAGATGGCACTGGGGACTGCGGAATCCGAGTGCCCTCTGCTCTATCTTTCTGTCCCTTAGGACACACCCCGGCAATACACCTTTACATCCTGGGGCACAGGGATCCCTGCCTTTCCTCCAGCCTGTTCTAGGGAATGACCCTGGTATCAGTCATTTACACACTAGTGTGAATATAGTATACTGTTTTTTAGACGCTGGGAAATAGGCAGGTGACAACTGAGCTTTAGGTAGAGGCTTTTAAGTTGTGGTTCCATCTCACTCTCTGAAATCACTGCATGACGTGATCCTCTCCTGGCGTGGACCCAGGGTGCTGAGACGTTTAGACAGGGCAAGGGGCAGAATAATAGCGTCCCCCTCTGGAATCCCAATGATTCCGGAAACTCTGCAGTCCCCAACCACTGATGCTGGAGTGATGACTTTCAAAAGTATGCTTGGGGTCTTTCGAAAGCTTTTAAAATTTAAGCTATATAATATACACACGCAAGCCTCCAAAAATTTTCAAATGGGTAGTGAGTGAATATAGTCGAAGGCACAAAAGGGAATCCGCAGTGTTAAGACAGGCAGGCAGGGGTGATGAAGATTTAACTTGTGGGGCTGTCACCCTCGAGCTACAGTAATTCCTCGGAATGAACACAGAGACATGGCAGTGTCCTCGTCATCCCGACCAGTTCTCAGGCTGACATCTGCAAGGTGACAAGTTACTGACAGGTAACACGAAGACCTGGAAACATATCAATCCACAGGCCAGCCCAAGGAAAGCCTTCGTAAATTTTAACATGCTCGGGAAAACTCCATTTCCGGAATTGTTGACTGAGGGGCAGTAGGCAGGTAGCCAGCAGGCATTTTTAGGCCCAGGGCCCTGGTTCGAGGAATTACATTTCCTGACAGTCATGTTAGCAAACTGTCTTGGTCTTACCTGATGGTGACTGATCACGTCGGGTGCCCCCGGGGCTGGGTCGAGGGTAGAGAACGACTGACTAAGCCCACACCTCCATGGGTGTCATCAACGTCCTTGAATCAGCAGCAAAATGAGCAGCAGCTAAAGTATGTGTCTGATTTAAGGTGTTTAGTCAATACTGGCTTTTCTTTCTTCCTTCCCTGGTCCTTGCTGGTTAGCATGAGAGTTGTACTTTCAGAATCCTGGGCTCTTCACTCTGAAAGAGACATTAGGATTCATCCAGTCTGCCCCACTGATTGCAGCTGGGGAAACTGAGGCCATCGTTCTTTAAACCATTGGTAGAAGGATGTTACCTGTGCAATGTCACATGGATACCTAAGAAGTAAGGACTAGCCCTGAGGGACTTTCCTGGCATGCCCCATATTTCCCATTAGTTTGACAGGCGAGCCTTAAAGTTTTTTCTGTCCAAGGCCCAGGGAACAAAGTTTTAAGAAGATAAAGTCAAGAATATTAATTTTCTTACCTGGAAGGAACTTTCGAGAAGAGCTACTCCTGCCTCTCACTGGCAGATGAAGACATTGAAGTTCAGAGTGGTTCCAGGGCTCATCCAGTGGAACTGAGCTCCGTGGCAGACTTGCAGTGGGTTGTCAGCCTCCGGGGTATTGTTGAAGGTTCAGGAAAGGGTGCCAAGCAAGATCTGGAGGAAAGGGGAAATACGCTAGAAAACAGACTCCATCAGAAACTCCCACAGAGGGGAGCAGAGGCAGGCAACTATCTCAGCACAGTGGTCCCCTTGCTGCCCATCCCTAGCTCAGTAATGCAAAAGTGGAGGGTGTCAAGAGCTGCAGGGTGACTCCCAGGGGTGACTCCCCCCAGGTCCAGTGCAGCTGCCCCTACAGGGTAGAAAATGGAGTGGACAGGAGCCATCAGCTCTGCCCTCATGTAACAGTCGGGTCCTGCTATCGAGGTAGCACCGTCAGTGGCTTAGGAGCAAGGAGACATGGCTAGCGTGACTTGAGTGACAGGGATGCCCTTGTCTTCCTTTTCTGCTGTGTCCTCTTGCTGGACCACCCACTCCCACCCATGGTCCCTGCTGTCTGTTCCACTTAAGTAATCTGACCCTAGGCCAACTGGGTTTCTTTAGCAGGCAGGCTTTCTGGCTCTCCCCGTGAGCTCACCTCCCCAAGAGGCTGGCTGGGAGCAAACTCCCCTTCAGCTGCTCGGGGAGGGAGGCGAAGCCGTCAGACCTCTGTGGTGAGTTGGCTGAGTTGTATGCACAGGGGCTCGTGGACCTGGCAAGGCTATCCAACCAGCACTCCAAAAGGGAATGCAAAATGTCCTATAAGTTGGCCTCCTGCCCCCCCACAAACGTGGTAATTCCAAATGTCACCTTGGCATTTTCTTCTCAAATAAATTCTGTCTTGTTCATATCACAAGAAAACTGGAAACATGGACTTCAGAACTTCTGTGTTTATTTCTCAGTCCTCTGATTGACTTGCTGTGTGACATGTTGAACTATTAAATTTCTTTCATGGATAAATGTGAACATAGGCTTTGAGATTTTTATCTTTTGAGTACTGGAGACTTGGGATTTATTTTGAGTCAAAGTAAAGAATTTGGACTTCTATATTGTGTGAGAGTGTGTGTGTATAGATAGGGAAAGGATATAAGGTAAGGGCAGCTACTATTAATTGATTTTGAAGAGCCATATGGGTTTTTAAAACATCACAGATGGTTCAAAAGGTCAGGAGATACCCTGCTAACATTGCCATCAGAAACTCAGGTATGGGGAAGATTTGGATAGAAGAGCTGTGTTCCATCAGTAAGTCCAGAAGGCAGACATTGTTAACAAAGGGTATTGAATTTAGAGAGGCACTTTGCCTCCGGAACACATGAAAGATTTCCTTGTAAAGTTCTAGTAAAATACACGAGAGAGATGCAGAAATCACCCTGGTTTGAAGACAGAGAAATGAAGACCCGGGCAGTAACCTTGCCACAGTAATTTTGGGACAGAGGTGGGATTTGAATCCAGGGTTTCTTGTGTAGAGAATATAAATAACTTTCCATCCTTTGCTCTGTCTGATGGGGCCTTGGAGGGAAGCCAGTGATTTCCCCGGGCAGTCAACTCTCAGCCCTGTGGGAGGAAGGAGGGAAGAGGACCGGGGAGGGAAGAGGACTGGGGAGGGAAGAGGACCGGGGAGGGAAGAGGACTGGGAGGCAGGAAGATCAAGCTCATTACCATCAACACATCGGGAGTGTCTTGGTGTACCGTGCGGCGTGGTGCAAGGAGAGAGAGCGTGTGGATGTTGGAGCCTCTTCCTCGCCGAGATGGTTCTGCCAGCTTCCCAGGGGACACTGGCCACGCAGGTGGCATGGGCTGGTGGCTTTCTGGACCAGGATCTACACAGCTCTTTACAAATAACCTCCTTGGCCGATAGGAAAAAAATCAATTAGAATGCTTTGATAGATATATTCATTGGGAATTTATGTAGCTAATTTTTTATGAGGAAGAACAAAACTTTTTCTAGGAAACAAATATGGAAAGAATGTTTTTGAGGTTAACCGTGTATCTTTAATGTGTACGTGTAAGAAAAAAGACACCAGGAAACCACTGTGGGTATTTACTTTTGACTGCAGATATTTATAGACGAGACTTGGTGCCAGAGAGACACAGATTTGGTGCGGGGCGCTGTTTATACGGAAAGGTTGGGTTTTCTGGGCTGGGCCCTGGGGAACCCACTACTGAGCTCCTGCGACATGGGAGCATGTATGTACTCTATGTAGTATAGTACGTACTGGGATGGTGGGAGTGGGTCCTTCTCCTTATGACAATATTAGGTATTTTTCAACACAGAGGATGTCAGAGGCAGGCTGGTGAAGTTCAGAAAGACACTTTATACATGGGGTTGTTAGATGTCAGAGTGAGCTTTAAATCCAGCCCTCCATTTTTCACTAAAACACCTACTGAAGAATTCTACAATTTCCTCCTTAACTCAAATACTCATCTCTATGGAGAAAACTAGGCTTTTCACTCTCCTGTATCCTCGTGGAGGATATAAATGAGAATTACCTTTCTGGAGAGCAATTTGGCATCAGGTATCCAAGGCCTTATCACATGAATACTCTTGGACCCAGCGATTCTGCTTTTAGGAACTTCATTTTAAAGAAATAGAGGTCTGTACACGACGTGTGGATCCGGCTATCCATCCGGGCTCGTTCACGGTGGCAGAAAACTGGAAGTAACCTAAACATGCAGAAGGGAAGGGGTAGCCAAGTCATTGGTCCCAGCACGTGGTACTGTGCGATGGTTCACTCTGCACTCTGTTAGAGCCTACTATGTACTAGGCACGTGGTAGATGAGAAATAGATAGCGACAACCAAGACTGATATGGCCTTGGCACACCGGGAGCACACAATTTTGTTGTAGGAATACATTTCATACCATGAGACATGGAAAAAAGCAGAGTACTGAGTGTATTTATGGTGTGATCCCACTTCCGTTATGCAAATAGAAAAACTCTAGAAGAGAGTTTGAATTGTTAACAGAGGTCTAGAAGCTTTGGGCAATGAGAATATATGTTAATGCACGCTCCCCTACTCTACCTTTTTTTTTTTTTAACCTTTTTATAGTTTTCAAGTTTTCCACAGTGGCTGTTATGATTTTTGTAATAAAAAAAAAAGACTTTCAGGAAAGAGAGAAAAAAAAGTCATCAGACCTGGGTTCTCGACCCAACTCTTCCTTAAGCTTGTGGGAGACCTCGAATGAGTCAGAGGACCACCCTGAATCCCCTCTGAATGGTGGGGGAGAGGTCTCTGGGTTTCTAGCTCATGTTTTTGGGATCTCAGGCTCTGGTCTTTTCTGAGGGCCCTGGGGGATTTTGTTGGAGCAGAAAAAGGCCTGGAGCTTTTTCCAGGAGGCAGGACGACTGCCACGCTGAAGCCTCAATCTCTGGGCACTTTTGGTCCCCAGGGCCCAGGTACTCCAGGAATCTGGGGATGTGCACAAAAGGGGGAATGAGTTTCTATATTAGGCATATGATAATTAAATTAAGGAAGTGCCTCTTACCTAACAAATAAAAACAAGTCGTGATTGATTTACCTGGACTAACTGGGCCAAATCTCACTGCACCTCAAGCAAACAAAATGACGGCAGCTCCATTGATCGAGCCTTACTGGGGGCCCGTCACTGTATTTTGCAGTCACTTTCCTAGTTAAGGCTCACGCCATCCTGAACTAGGTTCTCATCATCCCCATATCACAGGAGGGGAACTTGAGCTCAGAAGTCCGGTAACCCGAGGAGGTCACGCAGGCAGGAGAGGCTGGAATTCAAACGCTCATCCGTCTTCCTTGCACTGCGTCCCGGTCTAAGAAGCAAGCTCTACTGTAACCTAAAAACAGATGTCTGAATCCAGGGGACGTGTGAGGGATGCAGGAATCCATCAAGTGGTGGAACATTGGGAACTTGAAGAATTCAGGGATTTTTAGGACGGGCGGAATCTTATTTCTGATGAAACCCGACATAGAGCTACTTCAGCTGCCTTTCTGGGAGGTTGTAAATGATAAAATTGGGTTTTGACAGAGAGAAACAACCACCTTCATGCTCACTATAATAACCTTCTCCTGCTCGTGATTTGAAATCAGAGGGCAACTATTATACTTTATAAATCTGCATCTCTCAGAAGCGTGATAACTTACACAAAGACCTGACTTTGTTGTTTGACTTTTTTTTCCCTTGAAATATTTTACTTGATGGGCTCCAGTTTTGCTTATTTAGCAGGTATTAACTGGTAGTAAGACATATAGGAAATACCAGGGATAAATAGGAAAATTTAAGTTAAAATGAAGATAAAGAATTGTTTCTGGCCAGGCCTGGTGGCTCACGCCTCTAATCCTGGCATTTGGGGAGGCCAGGAGTTCCCAGACCAGCCTGAGCAAGAGCGAGACCCAATCTCTACAAAAACTAGAAAACTTAGCTAGGGGTGGTGGTGCACACCTGTAGTCCCAGCTACTCCAGAGGCCGAGGCAGGAGGATCTCGTGAGCCCAGGAATTTGAGGCTGCAGTGAGCTATGACGACACCACTGCATTCTAGCCCTGACAACAGCGCGAGACCCTGTCTCCAAAAAAAAAAAAGGAATTGTTTCTTTTCGCCATTGAAAGAATGTCCCAACATGACAGTCACTGTTTCCTGTGTTTCAATTCCAGTTCCTCTATATTTCAGTTTCTTCTGAGGCAGCTTCTACAGCATGGCCACATTAATCTGTCTAAAATACCCGTCATGATGTCCTCTCCTGCCTTCCCTAGAACATTCCAGGGCTCCCCATGGGCTAGGATGAAATACAAACTTGTGGATTTGGAATTCAGATTCCTTCCGAGTCTGGCTCCAGCTTTACCTTTCCAGCGGTCTTCTGCGGTCCTCCCAGGAGGGACCCTTTTGCCCAGATGAATTGGTCTAGTCCATGGTTCTCTGAATACGCTCTTGAATTTCCTCACCCCGAGCACTTGCTTTACTGCACCTTCTAGTAAAGAACAAAGTGGAATCTTCTCCCTTCTCCTTTCCTTTTTCTAAAGTTCTGACCCATTTTCTCAGGTACTATTCCTTTTTTAAAAACCAAAACATTCCTTGAATATCTCAGCCTGGGGCGATGATCTCAGCTTCCCCCACCACACACACTATCTTCAGCTGGAGTCCTGTGTCATGTAGGACTATAACTAGCTTGGTGCCTTGCCTCTCACAGGGCTCAAGAATGAAATGAAATGAAAACAGTATGCACAGGGCAGCTGGCTACGAAGGAGCACTTCCTGTTCCAGCCCTAGAATACTGCTGTACCAAGAGAGGACCTCTTACCCTTCAGAAAACAAATAGCTGGTTCTTCCTGTTGAACGTTTAAATGCATATTCTGGGGTATTAGCTAATTATTTGTCATGCAGTTGCCACCCCATGACTAATCCTATTTTGTGAATGAAATGGAAGCAGAGAGATGGAAGTACTTGCATGGCCTCACAAAGCTGAGCCATTGGTAGCAACAGCACTTGAACTCAAATTTCCTTCTGCCATTGTCACCCTCTCTTCTCTAGAGCAGTGGTCAGGAAACCTTTTCTGTAATCACAGAGTAACTATTTTAGGCTTCGCAGGCTATGTGGTTTCTGTTGCAACCACCGTACTCAACTCGGCCGCAGTAGTGCAAAAGTGGCCATAGACAATGCCCAAGCGAATGGGTGTGGCTGTGCTCCAATAAAATGTTATTTACAAAAACAGGCAGTGGGCTGGGTTTGGCCTGAAGATTGGAGCTTGCTGACCCCCTACTTTAGAGGGTTCCCTCCCCTCCGTCCCCGATGTTGGGTTGGAAAGCCAAGTTAGCCATAAGACTATTAGCCATTTTCAGTCTGAAAGCTGAGCAGGCCCTCTTGTTGGGTGTAGGCTAATGTATAAATTACGTCCATGGCTGGGAAAGACTGGCTGGTTATGATAAAATTGGAAAGTTGCGGATCTTCAAGCAATAGACAGGACAGTCATCCTGTGAACATGGGCCTTGGTCACAGGGGAGACATGGAGACATACTGGGGAGACTCTTCGTAGAACTCAGCGATCTATTGCTTCCCAGAGCAGACTGATCACTCCCTCCCTTGGCAAAGATTTCTAAGGCCCACTGGCTGCTGGGCAGAATATGCCTGTTCAGCTTGCTTGGAAGATAGGGGTGTTTCACGGTGGGTCTGTTTCACTGCACAGCAGCGTTGGGTGAAGTGAAGGAGACCTCCCCACGTGACATTCATCTCCATGATCTGTCTTCAGCCCAGAGAGCACACCTGTTTCCTAAGGGAAACTAAGCTCAGGGGCAGGTGTAGCCAATCAGAAAGCCCGTGCATTAATTTATAGTGAGAACTGTTACTGCCTGACCGTGGCTGGTGAGCATGGCAATCGGGAAGGGAGGGTTGGATGTCAAGTGGTCTCAGCACCCAGGGTAACTAGATGCCTTTGTTGCTAAGACCCCAACCTCAAGGCCAGGGTTAATGCTGCCCTCACCTGTGTGGAATCTGCTGGGACCCCCCAGGATCCAGATGGCCTACCGATTTCCACCCACCACTTCCTTTCAGGAGGACCCTTTATTTCTTTAAATATGTTAACACCGTCCACCTTGCTGGTGGATAGGAAGCCTGTGTTTCTCTCTCTCTCTCTCTCTGCATATCTATACCCCAGCTGGGTACCTGTTGGTCTAACCTGCAGAAGGATGCTGGCCTTTTCTGTTCAAGCTAGCGGGGAGTCTAGGGTGGAGCCAAGACCCAAGAGGATTAAGAGCACCGGTAATCAACAGTGGTACTATTTATTAGTAAAGACAAAGGCCATGTTTTCCATTGGTTCCCTATGTTCCTCTTGGCTCAGCTAATCACTGCTCCAGGAAGCTAAATCACAACCCACCTGCCTTTCAATCTCATCACTTTTAATATGAGTGGTACAAAAAAATAGCAGGTCCAGTCCCCTGCAGGGAGGACAGATTGCCAAGGGTTCAGGAAGTTGGGAAGGAAGGCCTCTGAGAAGGGACTGGTTCTCGTGAATTGAGTTCGTGGGGAGTTCTTCAGATTCCAGGCATTATGCAGATACAGTCGTTGTTGTTCTGGGTGGAGGCACAGAGGAGGGCAGGGGCCTCTGGGGGAGGGGACTGGAGGCTGGGATCAGCCCCTGGGGAAGGCAGGGGTGGGAGGAGGGGAAGCTGGAGCCCCAGCCACATCCCCACACTGGACTCGGGGACCAGTGCCTGGTCCTGTCTCCCTGTGTTCCTCCTAAAGAGGTTGTCGTCCAGCCCTCACCACAGCTTGAACATGTGGACCCATTGTCACCATGATGTCTGTCTTGCTGCAGCCTAATCAGCGTCACCCAAACCATAAATAACACCAAAGGAAAGAGCCCGTCACTGACCAAGAGGCTGTGGCTTAAAGGTGTTGCCCACTGACAGGGGTTGAACGCTCAGCTTTGCAGTGAACTGAAACAGGGTCTCTGCTCCATGGGTCTGCGGTGTCCCGTTATCTCCAAGGCCTTTATGTGCTACCAGGAAGCTTCTGCAGCAGCCAGAGGCCAGGGAGGTGCCCGACATCAGGGAAGGAGTGGTCCTTTCCTTTCTTGCCTTAGTGGGGTGGGCAGGCCAAGATGCAGAACTGGTGTGAGAGGATGACTCCCTGGCTCTGCCTCTTCTAAGCTGGGTAACCTTGGCAGGTTATTTCAACCTGCTTGAAGCCCAGGTCCCTCATCTGTAAAATGGATATAACAGTACTTACCTCAAAGAGCTATTGGCAGAGTTAGAGGAGATAGTCCGTGTGAAGCTATGAGCCCAGCCCAGGGGTGGACGCAGGCTTTGGATGGCCTGAAGCCCATTCAGTTGGGGGGGGGGGCGGTCTTTAAGAAAAGAATGTAAAATTGCAAATATAAAACCAGACATAAGAATGAGCAATTATTTCAAATGATGAAAGAAAATACAAAAAAGTGAATGTTTTAAAAAATCTGACAACCCTAACATCACAAAATCCAGAAAAATAACAATACCATTACTAATCAGCTGTTTGATATATATTGCTCTTTTTCTTACATTTTTTAGGCTGCATACGCTGATCATTTCTTCATATGATAATGATCTGGAATGCCATTATCTCTAGAGAGAATAGCAAGATAATTTGCTCATTCCTCTAGCATGGTTGGTTGGGATTTGTTTTTCATTATTGATAGCGCAGAAAAAAACTTAGCTTCACAACTGGTTATTGGTAATGTCATGTAAATTTTTAGAACAATTGTCAAATTTGGGAAAACCTTTCTCAAGTTTCTCTCACATGTAAGCAGTAAGTTTTGATGGCATTTTAAGTGTTCTTGTCCAGTAACTGATCTTACACACTGAAGATGTCATTCAGGGCATTGCTGGGGTCCCACCCAGGGCTGCAGAAGGGACCTGTGAGGGTGAAAGGTCCTGAGCCTTAAGTGTCAGTGTTTCATGGTAAATCCTCCTGTGAGTGCTCAATAAATGTTAACTACACTGTATTTTATTTATTGACACTCAACTTTATAATTTTGTAATTTTGGAATTATTGAAGAATGTGTTCTCACTCACATGAAATACAACTTTAGTTGAGCTTGTACAACAGTCATTCATTTGATATCATTTGTGAACTGTCTGCTTTGATCCGCCCATCTCACATTGATCGTTGGGAGCTTTCTATGACATGAAGCAGGGAAAACACCTTGCTCATGGTCATGTAGAAACTGTTCAGTAAACTTGGCCATTATGACTGGCATCCCCTCTCCCGCAGCCCCTGATCTTGGACTGGGCACTTGGGGATATAAAGTGATACTGTTCCCCTCAGGAGGAAGGAAGGGGCCCAGCTTTGAGTTAAGCTCTGAGACTTTAGTGCGAGTCTTGCTTTGCTTCAGGTTCTACATAGAGCTGTTCTCCTCCGTTAACCGTGGGTTCCCTGCAGTTAATCTCATTCATGAATTCACCACTTATCAGTAATACTCTATTAACATGACCACGTTTGCGCAGGAAGCCATACTTTCAAAATGCTCAATGATAATGTATAATTTAGTACTTTTCTCCCAAATCTTTTTATGCCTATCAAGTCCAACCACTAAACTTGTCAAAATATGGTTTTCTCAATTTTTTAATGTTAATGGCTTTATTATGGTAGAAATGTCCATGGACAGAAAGTCAAGAAACTGGATCCACCAACTCTCCATGGGTATCTGTTGGGATGCTTTTGGTTGCAAGTGACAGAAGAGCCAACTCCAGCTGTCTCAACAGCGGAGGAAATGTGTTGGCCGAGTACCGAGTCCTAGATGGACCTGCCCATTCACCAGCTAATCCAGCGCCTCTGGAGCAGAGGATGGGGCCAGTCCCACCCACACCACAAGGCTGGGAAGTTTGGGTGCTGTTGGCAAGGGAGAGGAGGATAGACGCGGGAGATGAAATGACAACATGCACCCCAACATGTGGCCCTAAGTCACTTCACCTCTCTGGGCCTCAGTTGCTTCGTTAAATTGGGGGCTCATACGACACTATTATTAAAATCCTTCCTAAAACGAACCTCTTAGATTTTCTTTTCTTTTTAAATTAACTGGTTTTTGTAATGAATAAACACAACTTTTCTGGCCAGTGCTATAAAGCTGAGAATGTCATTAGTAAATAAACAGCTCTGTTTAGATTAAATGATAAGTCAGGGCAGTCGGCATCAGTAACTTTCTTCCTACCCATGAGTTTCTAGATTTTGACCAAGAAAAATCAGTGATACAGGGTGTGAGGGGGCGTGCCCCCGAAAACAGAGTCTGCAAAACCCGCTGTGCTTAGTGAACGTGCCTTCTGCGCAGCCAGCACGACTCAGTTGTGCATTCAGAAGAGATCCAGGGAGGCCTGAGCAGGGCTTCTCTTTGCTGCCGTAACCATCGGGGGCTTTGCTATCAGGCTGGTGTCACACGGACGCTGTGAGAGGTTTAATTTGGATTCGGAGGGAGCTGGCGTTGGCAGAGGCCAGAGTTACTGTAAATGGCAGTGGAATCAGATCCCTGCGGATAGCTGAGGGTTTCTCAAGAATGAAACCACAGACCTCAGCCTTCCACTTCGTCCACTTTTTATGGAGCCTTTGGCTAGTCTTGAGATGAGATTCTAGAACTGGCACCAGGAAAGCTTTCCAGGAAGCATCTAGGGGTGGTTTGTGAGGGAACGAAGGCTTTGGCGGTGGTGCTGGAGTCTATTTGGGAGTGAGACGGAGGTGAAGGCGACGTGGGTGCAGGAGGTGGCAGGGAGCTCAGGGGGCATGTGTCCATGTCCTGTGTAGAGCGCCTGGGCCAAGGTTCCCAGTGCCCGTGGGCATTGGGCTGCCGCAGTGCGAGAGTCACACGCTCCTGTCTAGGATGTATGGGGGGAAAGTTAATGTGATTAGCAGCACTGTCAGTGCGTTTTCCTCATGGTCGGCTCATTTTTCAATGAGTTATATTTACAGAACTGGCGACGGTTGAACTGTGCCTTTGTCTAATTTTCTGTAGTACAGCTTTTGGAAAATAGTTCTGATGTGGTCAATAGTGTTTCTAAACTGGCAGACAATAACCACCTAATTGAGTGCAAGGAACAAGAGAAATTGTTTGAAAATGGTTTCTAGTCAAATGTCTGTGTTTTGGAGGCATTGGCTTAAGTGAAACCATCAGACCTTTGTCCTTGCAGTAGTAAGACACTGAAAGAGGGTTTATGTGGTGGATTGTGGGGTAGGGTGAGGATTGGAGAAACAGTAGATTGTTCTATGAGTTGCTAAACGGGACACTTTTACATCCGCTCGTTCCTTCTGAGGATCCAGATGGGAGGTGGGGACAGGCTTGGAGCTTCAGGCCTGTCCTCTGGAGTTGTCCACTGTCATGAGCTTTTAAAAAAAGTCTTTTTGTTTTAAGGTTCAGATAAGACAGTGCCCTGGATAATTTGGTGTTTTGCAGACATGTTTGTCCATGCAATGAATGTGTCCATTTTTACGTGACCATCAGCAGCTGAGAGAGCAGAAATGATGTCTATGTTTAGTAGCCCGTTCGAAAATGCTATGCAAGACCCAAACCAAACAAATACGGGGGGAAAAAAATCCTGTGAAGAAGAAGCCTCTTAAGGTAGATTACCAGCAGCAAGTTACATTCTACAGTCTGCAATCTTGGAGAGGATCAACAGAGAGGAGGTTGTAAAGTCAAGAGGGTGGGCTCTGCAGGCTGAAGAGACTTGGGGTCTTAACTTTTCATCTCTCCTCTGGCAAATGACTTAACTTCTTAGGCCTCAGTGTCCTTATCTGTAAGTGAGGATGACAGCACCTACCTTGTAAGGGTAGTGGAAGGATAAAATAAATAATGCAGGTAAAGCTCTTGGCGTGGTGCCTGGCCTGTGGGAAGCATTTGAGCGCTTTTGTTGTTATGTATGTTTTATAAGTCTTTGGATTGCAGTAATTGGGTTCTTGGCGTTCATTGTTTTGACTGTTGTTGTTCGGGTGCCTTGAATATCCTCGGGCAAAATTGACATCACCTTTGGTCCTCCTTAGGCACATTAGGAACAGAGTGGTGTTTGGACTATTTGTGGACATGCCAGGTCTCCCACCAATAAAGGCAGAGGTGAACTCTGCCTGTCAGACACATTGCTAGGAAAGATTGGATGCACGGCTCAGCTTCAGAGCAATATACTGTCCACAACCTTCCACAGAGAGGTGACAGAAATCCAGTTAGTGGAGAGTTCCAGAATCGCTGAACCTTCAACGTGATGCCATTTAAGTCTTCTCCATTTCTGTGGTTGGAATTGGGTTTTTACATCACACATTTGATTAAAACACACACACACACACACACACACACACACACACACACACCCCATCATGTATATGTAGAGGCAGGAGATAGATAGGAAATCTCTGTACCCCCTGCTCAATTTTGCCATGAACCTAGAACGGCTCTCAAAAATAAACTCTACCAAAACAAAACAACTGCAAGGATCCTGCGCAGAGGATTGAAAGAATGGCTTCTTACTAGGTACAGAAACATGGATAAAAAACGTGCTAAACACGTGGAGACCAACCAGATTGCAGTTGGTAGGTGGCAAAGTACTTTCCTATAAATATTGCAAGACTCCTCTTTCTCTACTTTAAAAAAAATTGCTTTGCATTTCAGACAACAGAAATGACTGGACAAGCCTTTAGTTCATGTGCAAGAAACTGTGAAAACAATGTGAAAGATTTTCCTTAAATGGAGACGGAGCTTGGCCCAGTCTCAGGAAGAAGTTAAAGCCGGGGTCTTCATTTGCCTTCCACGCATTATTTCTCAGACCTTTACCAAGATCCCCGGCCCAAGATCATTCATTTTCCCCCTGCAGGCTCGAGGTGTGTGCCGGGCACCATTCAGCTTCAAACTTTTCTGCTTTCACTTTTGGTAGTCAGAACCTCCATCTGGTGTTATTTGAATATGAGTGTTTTCTGTGGCTTTTCTGTGGCTCCTTTTCAGAGTATTCAAAGTAATTTAAAAATACATGATGTTCAGCAATCTGACCAAGAGCTAATGTAAGTACTTACTTGGGGACGATTTTTTTTTTTTTAAATCTATTAAACAGATTTGAAACTTTTAACTCTTACGATGTCTTGGAAATAGATAATGATTTTTAAAAAAAAAGATTTGAAAAATATGGGACTACTTGCCACCCAGTCATAATGCTTTTAGTAGTGACAGTAGTAGCAAATAGCACAGCTTATAAAAACAGAAGAGCTAAAATTCTTTATTTAATATTAAACAGGAAACTGAAAGTAGTCTGTAGCAACGTGGGGGGTTTTCAACAAACCTGCTGCTGTGTTTATCTGTGCCGAAAAAGCCTAACGGAGACATTCCTTCTTTCATTGGCGTAGGATTGTAAGTTTTACTGAAAATCTTAACCAAAACATGACCACCGTTAGCAGGTTCTGTATTATAAGGTTTTGAGCAACCTGTTTCCACTAGAACCAAAGAAAATTTGGAAGCAAATCGAAAAGCTCTCAAACAGTGGAAAACGCTTTGCACTTTTATTTTGCCTTTGTGCATTGCTGTCACTCGTCCAACACGTGCATATGAATATTCTTGCTGAAGACCTGGGCTTCATTTTAAGGTCAGCCTTCAATTTCTAGAGAATATAATTTGCTGCTATTTTTAGAGCCTCATGATTGCTCGTAATAACTAATGGAAAAAACTCAAAAGAGAAATAAATGTGTAACAGCTGTGTCTGCTTAAACTTGATTAAAGGCAGTAAAAAAAAGTAAACAGAAGAATGAATGTGACAATAGACGAGGGAGAGACAAGTATCCCTCTCATTGTGAAAAGTTTTACAGACATGACTCGCTCCACTTCGGAAGGCCGGCGATGTCTGTGTTTAAAGTTTACTTTACTGTTTGTCTTGAGTGGGATCAGCGTTGTAGTGAATAATTTATAGCCAGCATGAATGAGCTCATTAGTCACCTTTTCAGACTTTAAATGAGTTTTGTGGTTGTCATTACTCGAGCCTTCTGTTCGGCCGCCGAGCAAAATGACAGTTTGGCAGTTGGCTGCCTTGTTGTCGGGGCCTCCTGTTCCCCTTCAGGTCTGTGTTGGCTTTTGTGTTTCATTGAAACCTTCCCTTGCTAACCCTGCACTGGTCCAGGAATTCTCACACTTCAGATGCCTTTTGCACCCCAAGTTTACATGAGAAGTTTTTCGGGGATTAAAAAAAAAATCTTTCAGTTGTGTCTGCCACAGAAAATGAGTGTATGAAATGAATGTTTTCCAGCAACTCCTGGGTATTATTCCCTTTGTGCTTGGTTTGATATTCAAGTTACTCAAAAGCAAAAGGCAAGGCAGGGAGTTGGGAAGCGGCTGAGCCAGCTCTCCGCGGTGGGAGGCATTTTAGGTGGGGGATGCCGTTGGAGTCTGGAGGGAGATGCACGTTTCCGAGTAGGTTTGTGTTGTTTCGATTCTGAACATCAATATGATGTGAATGAAGAAACTTGCTATGGCAAATCTGCAGGGCCAGAGAAAACCACATTGTTCCCACAAAGGGGTTGACAAGATGGTTCAAGATCCCAGCCAACAAACCGAGGACCAGGATCAATGGGAATGGCCATTATCTCTTCACCATCTCTCCTTCTCCCCAGTCTGAATCATCACGAGAAAGGGAGCTGTTGCAGCTGCCTCCTCACCGTGCCCTTGGAGACTTGCCTGGGAGGCTGGTATGTGGGGAAGACGAGCCTGCACATGCCAGGAGCAGGTGGGATTTCTTTGGAACGGATGTCATGAAGTTCATCTCTCCCTTCGAACCTGGCCTGGACAGCCTCCGGAGAGCTCTGACATTCACTCGCGGGACTGGACTCCATCGGAAGTCCAGGACACTGTGGCATGCCCACCTTGGTCCTTGGGTAGCCTGTGCGGGCACTCATGGTGCATGGATGCTTGCCCGGGGTGTCTCAGCCAAGTGCCTGGACCCCTGCTCCGAGGTCTCTCTGACGTTTGCTGTGAGCAACAGGCACTCATGGCTGCCATCACCAATGTGGGCAGCACCCCCTTCCGGGATCCATATTGTTAGACAGCTGGCCCAGCACTGTGTGAGGCATGTAGGAAAGATGCTCCGTATTCCTCTCCGGAAGAAATGCCAACTTAAAAAGGACGCCTGGTTGTTTGGGGGCCAAGTCTTTGAAACCAGTCAGAGTCCCATGTCTTTGAGTACAGAGAAATGAAGCGCTGTTGAACGTACCCACAGACAGAGCTTCAGCGGCTCATTTGGCTACTTCCTTTCCAGCCCCCACTCCTTGTGCGACCGAGCACTCGCGTGCGGTCATGCCTCACGATCTAGGGGCATGTTTTGCTTGCACCTGAATTTCAGTACTAAAGGCACAAGACAGACTATTTTAGGAAGGAGTGGCAGTTTCACAGCTGAAGAGTGTTGGCGAACTTCACTATCCAATGGAAGAGACAACAGGTCTGGCCATTAGGTTGAATAAGTTGCTAATCTCCAAAAAGGAACTTTGTACAGCAGGGAAGTATGTGGATAATATTTTAATCCATGTACTGTTTCCCACAGAGGTCATCAAATTTGGAGCTTTTACTTTGTTTTAAAAAGACCATAATAGAGAGAAGAATTGATTGTTTTCTTTCACATCTCTCTGAAAAAGTAAAATAAGGGAAGTTATTTCTTGGCATGGGGAGGATTTTGGCAGACTTAGCCACTGAAACCCATGAGACTGTGGTACTTGGTGTACTCACTGAAGAGAAGAAAACAATAAAATCTCTTCAAAACGTTGGAGGAAGAAAATGTTGATGGTGCTACTTTTCTTTGACTAATCCGTAGAGTTAGGAGATACCAGCTTGACAGAGAGACAAAAAGGAGCATTTTTTTTTCCATTAAGCAATCGATATTTTTGATTACCACTGTGCCACATGCTATGAGAAGTATATGACGAGGTCCTTGCCTCTCAAGGCACTTACAATCTGTTTGCCGTTCAGTATCTAGTTGATTTATTTTTTATTACAAAGATACACCAGACTGTATTGATTATGACATAGAAGCTGAACTTTGGCCTTTTGCAAGTCATGCCTTTTTCATTGAGTTTACAAGTCCCCTTTATTTTCTGGTCACAATTTTTTTTTTCCCTTGAGCCCTCCTGCTCTTATCCTTCACAGCCCTTGACCCCAACGAGGTTCTCTAAAAAGAAGTCAGATGTTCTGGATTGATTAGAAGTTTTCCTTGGTTCCTACCTGGAACATGGCTCCAAATTCTGTGGACTGTGTGGGTTCAAATTCCAGGCCCATCACTCACCATCTGTGTGATCTTAGGCAGATAGCCAAACCTCTCTGTGCCTCAGGTTCCTCATTTTTATACAATGGGAATAATAGCATCTACCTCACATGATTAACGTGACACTGAAATGAGTATTTTCAGAGCTTTAGAGTATCTGCACTGTGTTAAGTGCTATGTAAGTATTTGTTAAATACAGTCAGTTCTCATTATTGGTAGATTTTGTATTTACGAATTCGTCTACTTGCTAAAATTTATCTGTCATCCTGAAATCAATACTCCTGGTGCTTTTGTGGTCATTCGTGGACATGTGCGCAGATAAGTCACCCAACATGCACGTTCCCAGCTGAGATTAAACAAAGGGATATTCTGCCTTCTTGTTTCAGCTTTCATCCACACACAAGAGTCCTTTTCGTGATCTATTTAGTGCCATATCTTTTGCATTTTCGTGCTTTTTGTTGATTTCGCTGTTTAAAATGGTGCCCAAGCACGATGCTGAAGCGCTATCTAGTATTCCTAAGTGCAAGATGTCTGTGATGTGCCTTATGGAGAAAATCCGCGTGTTAGATACACTTCATTCAAGCATGAGTCATAACGCTGTTGGCCGCGAGTTCATTGTTAATGAATCAACAATATATATTCAATAAGGTTGCTTTAAATGGAAACGCAGATAAAATAACGTGTCAATAAAATTATGTATTGATTGGTTGATGAAATTGTGACCAGAGGCTGGCAGGAACCTTACCCTGTATTTTTCCTAGGAGCAGTGGTTCAGGATTTGCTAATTGAGTGTTTGTGGTACATTATAGAACATAACTACCATGAATAACAAGAATCAACTGTGCATAAATGGAGTCCAAGAACTCGGAGAGGAAGCCTCCTCTTGGACAAGCTCCCAACTACTACAGGGAGTATCCCTGGGGGCGGGGGAGCAGGGCAGGAAAAGCCTGAGCTGGGCACAGATTTTTTTCAAGATCTAGAAAAAAAAAGTTGTAACCACATTTGGTTTCTTATAAGCATAAATTGTTACAGAAGATCAATCTGGAAATACAGAGCAAATGTTCCCCCTCCCCCACAAACTATTAATTCGAGAGTATTCTGAACTCTTGAATCTTGGAGCCTACATAAAAGTTTGTAGAGAAAGTTTGTTTTTCCAAACCTATAAAGCAAAAGGCTTCCCACTGCCACACAACAGGCCTCAAAATGCGGGATGTAATGTTCGTCATACTTAGTGATGCTCCATTTCGCTCAGAGTACCAGCCTTTTCAGAGGGGGATCATTTTATCCCTCCTGATTGGAAAGATCACAGAATGCTTTAATTTGGTGAAAACCTTTGCCAACATATTTATTTTCCCCTACACTCTTACTTTATGAAGTGTTTGCAAATCGTTTCACACATACAGTCTATGAGAATGTGAAAATGATTCAGAAAAGGGAAAGCTTCACTTAAAACTGCTGGAAAATGCAAACAGAAGCCAACAAAAGAAACACGGGGCCTTTGTAGCCCACAGACTGTAATAATATGTCTCTAGCTTCTTCAGCAATTTCCAAGTTTTCTTGATCTTAAACAATGTCCCAGCAAAACCTCCCTAAATACATTGTTGCATCCTTCAGTTAATTTATTCGATACATACTTATGGAGTGTCTTCTGTGCGTGGCAGGCAACGGCATAAATGCCAGGTGTACGCTGCTGAGTAGAATAGGCGTGAGTCCTGCTTTCACCGAGTTAATTGCCTATGGGGGTCGGCAGTCTGGTGGGGAAGTTAACCATCTTGTTAAGGTATCTCCCTAGGATAAAATCCTAGAAGCTGGAAATTTAGGATCGATGGCTGTGCTCACTTAAATTTTAATTCATTTTGTCACACTGCCCTATTGAAAAGCTGCACCAAGCCACGTTCCCACCGACACCTGCACCAACATTGGCATGGTTATTCCATTTAAGCCGGTGCCAATCTGATAGATGAAATATTACCATTGCGTTAATTTGTGTTTCTTTCATTTTGACTGAGGTTGCACATCTTTTCATGGGGATAGTCCCATTTTTGTTTCTTTTTGTGAATTTGCTCCTTTTCTTATTAGGCTGAGAAGTTTTCTCCTCATTGAGTTGTAAGAGTTACAAATTAAAAATATTAACCCTTTTTCACATGTATGGCAAATATTTCCTCATTTTTTGGTCTTTTAATTTTATGACCTCTGATACTATACATACATTCTAAATTGTTATGTAGTCAAACATGTCAATATTTTCATTTATTTACTTAACAAAAATAGCACTTACTGGGTGCCAGGGCACCATGTTATGTTCCTTACAAATATTAATTCATTTAATCTTCATCACAGCCCTATGAAGTGGGTATTATTATATTCCCTTTCCCTTTCCTTTTTTTTTTTTTTTTAAGATGAGGAAATTAGATAGAGAGAAAGAAGTTAAGTGCCTTGACTAAAGTTACCCTCCTAGTAGGAGTTTGTAAAGTCAGAGTATGAACCTAGTCTGTGTCTAACCACTACGCACACTACTTCTGGGTTTGGTATGAAGCTCTGTGTGTGTTTATTTGTGGTTGCTTCATATGTGCTTGCAGACCTCCTCCCATCCTTGGGGGCAGGTGCCTCATTTTTTATTTCCCCTGGTTCCTTCCCAGGCCCCTCCACTCAGTACAGGGCATAGAGTAGCTGGATGCTTAATATGTATCATTGGCTGAATGAATTGGCCAAAATATGGATTCTGCGCATCAGCTCACACTTGTATTTATGCTCAAAGAGGAGTTGACAGGTCCTATATTTTCATTTTGCCTCCAGTTGGTGACTTGACAAGCGCAGGTTTGGCTGGGGCACCTGAGCTAATGAACTTCACTCCACCGGTTCGGCTGTACTTTTCATTACCACACAACCCTCCACCCGCCTCGAGTGAGCCTCCTGGCTCTGTTCCCTGATGGAGACATTTTAATAAGCCTTTTCCCAGGCCCCACCCTTCAGAATCTGTCACGTAAACACTAAGAATGCACAGGAGGAAAGCTCCAAGAGAAGATGACCAGAATGCTCAA
>RJWJ010022128.1:0-27156 GCA_004363605.1 Indri indri | reverse complement strand
TTGAATATAAGGATCATTTTGTAGATACTTGGCATCTTAACAATATTAAGTCTTCTAATTCATGAACATGTTTATCTCTTCATTTATTTAGATCTTCTTTCTCTTAGCAGTGTTTTATGGTTTTCAGTGTACACGTTTTGACATATTTGGTTCAATTTATCCCCAACAAATTAGTGTTTTTCATACTATTATAAATGTAATTTTTTAAAATTTTAATTTCCAAATGTTCTTTATTAGTATATATAGAAATGTAATTGACTTTTGTATATTGGCTTTGTATCCTGCGATCTTGGTAAACTAAGTTCTAAACACTTTTTTGTAGATTGCTTAGAAATTTTCTACATATACAATTACTTTACCTTTAAATAAAGACATTTTTACTTCTTTTTTTTCGATCTGTATTTTTTTTTCTTGCTTTATTACACTGGCAAGAACCTACAGTATAACGTTCAACAGGAGAGGTGAGACACGATTTCTTGCCTTACTCCTAATCTTAGATAGAAAGCATAATCTTTTACCGTTAAGTAAGATCTTAGTTGAAGAAATTCCTTTTGTTCCTACTTTGTTGAGAGTTTTCTTTTCAATAATGAAAATATATTGAATTTCTGAAATGCATTTTCTATATCTATTGAGATGATCATAGGGTTTTTTTCTTATTTATTTTGAATGTTAAATCACCTATGCATTCCTTGTATTATCCTTACTTGGTTATAGTATACTATCCTTTTATATATATCTGGATTCAATTTGCTAATGTTTTATTAAAGATTTTACATAAATAGTTTTTTTCCTACTGTAATGTGTTTTGTTTTGGTATCAGGTTAATATGGGCCTCATTAAATGAGTTGAGAAGTCTTCTTCCTCTTCTGTTTCTGAGACAGTATGTATATAATTGGTATTGTCTCTTCTATTAATGTTTGATAATATTCATCAAACATTCATCTACCTGGGCCTGAAGTTGTCTTTTTGGAATGTTTTTATTACAAATTCAATTTCTTTAGTAGATACAGGACTATTCAAGCTTTCTATTTCTTTTTGTTCCAGTTTGGTTAATACGTGTGCTTTAAAAATTAGATTACGGAGTTTATTGGCATAAAGTTATTCATAATATTTTCTTATTCTTTTAGTGTCTGTAGAATTCTTGTAGTGTCTATAGTGATGTTTTGTCATGTATTCTTGATATTGGTAATTTATATCTTCTCTCCTATTAAGCGAAACTTGAAGTTTATCAGTTTTATCAATATTTTCAAAGAATCAGCTTTTGGGTTCATTTTTCTTCATTGTTTTTGCATTTTCTATTTCATTGAGGCAGGTCCAAGACCTCAGGTGACATTAGGTGCCGTTAGGGACCTCTCTGAATCCACACCCTGGCAGCCAGGCCTAAACAGGCTCTCCAGTGGCCAGTGCCCTTGCTCAGAAGTCCTCTTTGGCTTCGCTGGTGGCGGTGAAGGGGCCGGGGGAAGACAGAGTTCAGATGCGGCAGGATGAGTTAGACCCGAGGGAGCACCAGGAAAGACTGAGGCGAGAAGACACTGGATGCAGGGGGCAGGAGGAGGCGCAGGAGGTTGAAAAGGAGGGAGAAGCAGAAACCTACAGACTCACCCAAAGGGTCTCCGTTGGGAGAGGTGGAGGAGGGGAGCGAAGGCAAGGCCAGGCTTCCCGGCGTGTCAGGAAGAGAGGACAAGGAGCGGCAGCTGTCCTCCATGCCATGTCTGAGACGTCTCTAGGCCCCCAGAAAGCCTGTTTCCCCCATCAGGTAGGGCCCATGAGGGTGGAAGACGTCCCGTGGACCCCTCTGGGTGTGTGCGGCCATTCTGGAGATAGAGGTGGTTCTGGGAAGGCCGGGCTCGGCCTCAATGCTCCCCCTCCATCCCTGACGTGTTGCAGAGACCCCCAGAGCCCACGCCTGCTCATCCTCACGACCGAGAGGCGGGCAGCACCAGTCAGCCACGTCTTTGGGCCACGCACTCTGCGTCCTTCGGGTTTTGAGCGCCCCCCACCTTCCGAGAGTGTGGCCCGGGGGTGGGGGTGAAGTGTGCACGCAGGAGACACAAAGCACTGCAGCCTGCCCGCTCCTCCACCAGGGTCCGCGAGCCCGCGGGAGAGAACCGATGCGTCGAAGTGGCCGAGGCGTGCACGGCGGACGCGCGGTGCCAGCGGCTGCGCACCGAGTACGTGGCTCAGTGCCTGGGTCGGGCCGCGCCGGGGGCTGCCCTCGCGCCCGCTGCCGCGCGCCCTGCGCCGCTTCTTCGCCCGCGCGCCCGCCGCGCTCACTCACGCGCTGCTCTAATGCCCGCGCGCGGGCCCCCGCGTGCGCCCAGCGCCGGCGCCAGACCTTCGTGCCCGCCTGCGCCTTCCGGGGGCCCGGCCCGGCGCAGCCCTCCCGCCTCCTTAGACGCCTGTGAGCGCAGCCCGGGTGCTGTATATTTTTATTATACATATTATATCTATGTATGTTCAAAGCCCAACAATACGTTTGTATCATTATTGCTTTATATAATTAGATGTCTACTAAAGAAGCTAAGAAAAGAAAGGAAAGCAAGTATACATTTAAAAGTTTATTTTACTAATCTTCTTAGCAGTTTTGGTTCTCTTCATTTGTTCCTGTGAACTTGAGTTACCTTCAGATGTCATTTCCTTATTCCAATACTACATTGCTCCCACCCACCTCCTTTGTGTTGTTATTATCAAATATATCTTATTTCTGTATGTTATATGCCCAAGAATACAATTTTAAACATATTATTTTACACAATTGTTTTTGAAATCAGCTAAGAGAAAAAAGGAAAAGAAATATACAATTTTGCCATCTTTTACAATTACATAATTACCTTTACCTATGTATGGAGTTTGTGTGTGTGTGTGTGTGTGTGTGTGTGTGTGTGCGCGCGCGCGTATTACCATCTAATGTCAATTGCTTTCAGCCTGAAGTATCTCCTTTAGTATTTCTTATAAGGTGGGTGAGCTAGCAAAGAATTTACTGTATTTGTTTATTTCACCTTCATTTTTGAAAGATAGTTTTGCTGAATATAAAAATCTTGATTCACAGTTATTTTTTCTTTTAGCACTTTGAATATATCATCCCACTGTGCTTTGGCCTCCATTATTTCTAATGAGAAGTCAGTGTTAATTCATTGGTGTCTTCTTGTATATGATGGGCCAATTTTCTCTTACTACTTTCAAGATTTTTTCTTTGTCTTTGCCTTTTCACACTTTCACTATGATGTGTCTAGGTGTGTATCTCTCTGAGTTTTTCCTATTTGGAGTTCATTGAGCTTCTTAGATATGTAATGCTATGATTTAAAGGTATCCCCCAAAGTTCATGTGTTAGAAACTTCATCCCCAGTGCAATAATGTTGAGAGGCGAGACCTTTAAGAGATAATTAGGTCATAAGGGCTCTGCTCTTCTGAATGGATTAATGCCATTACTGCAGGAGTGGGTTCCTGATAAAAGGATGAGTTTGGCCCCCTTCCTTTCTTTTCCTCCCTTACCATGTGATGCCTTCTGCTGTGTTATAATACAGCAATAAGGCCTTCACAATATGCTAGCCCCTCAATCTTGAACTTCTCAGCTTTCGGAACTGTAAGAAATAAATCTCTGTTCTTTATAAATTTATAGCAGCACAAAAATTGACTAAGACATGTGGATTAATGTTTTTAATCAAATTTGGGGAGTTTTCAGCCATCATTTATTTAAATATTTTTTCTGCTTGTTTTCTCTCTCCTCCGTTTCTCTTTGGTGTGGTTAATGGAGCCCTGCATTCCTGTGAGGCTCTTTTCATTTTTCTTTCTTCTTTTTTCTCTGTACTCTTTGGCTTGCATAATCTCCACTGATTCATCTTTAAGTTCACTGATTCTTTCCTCTACCAGTTCAAATGTACTGTTGGTTTCTCTAGTAAATTTTTCATTTCAGTTATGATGATTTGCAACTCCAGAGTTTCTATTTGGATCTTTTTTTCTATAACTCCTATCTCTTTTTCAATATTCTGTATTTGATTAAACATTGTCATCATAGCATCCTTTACTTCTATAAGCATGGTGTCTTTTAATTCTTTAAACGTATTTATAATGGATGCTTTACATTCTTTGTTAACTCTGGTATCTTGGCCCTTTCACATGCAGTTTCTTTTTACCTGATTTTTCCCTATGTATGGATCACATTTTCCTATTTTTTGCACATTTCATAATTTTTGTTAATAGTTAGACATTTTAAGTCATATATTGTAGAAACTCTAGAACTGAGTCATCATTATCCTTTGTGGTGCTTGTTTATCAAATGGTGACTTGGCTAGACTATTTTAATGACGTCTACTCTCTCTCCAACCCACCCCCTCCACACACATACAATGTGAAATCTTTGTTGTCACTACACAGAGTACAGCCTTGGATGTGCACACAGTCAGTCTAGGATGATTGTTGTTTTAGCAGAGCTCTATTTGACTGTCTCTTTCTGTGATCTCTCTTAAGCCATCTGCTTCATTTGGTATTACACTCAGATTTTAAGCTCAACTAATTGCTGGATAATTGCTCTATTTTCTTTGACAACCCATGAGGCATAAATTGCTCAACAGTCTGATTCAATTAAATTCAGGAAGGGGTAGCTTTTAATGCCAGACCTTGAGATTTGTTTCGACCCCAGGGGGGATTCTTTTTAGCTGTCTCTTTCTATGATTCTCTGCAATGAACTTGCTGGCCTATGCCTTTAATGAGGAAGAGCTACTAGCCTTTTCTTATTTGCTTACTATTACAATGTCCAGCGTTTTCAAGAACACCCTTAGGCTTGAACTTCCCCCACACTTTGCTTCAAATAAAGTCAGTTCTTTCCAGCACAGCTTCAGAGCTCTTTTTTCTTAGAAATTGCTTCCCAGCCTGGGCAAAATATCTTAGCCACTGTTCCAGGTACTCAGCAGGGGCAGTAGCCTCTCATCTTCTCTGCTCTCCTCTCCTTGTAGCCTACTGTAGTCCTACAAGTAAGCTTGAGTGAGGATGCTCAGGGCTCCACTATTCTCAGGCTGCCACTTGTGGTTTGGAGCCTCTGTCCTATGAGTTCAAGCTGGATGGGGAAAAGGAGTAAACTTTTGGCCACACTTACCAAGAATTTAGACTCTTCAACTCAGAGTTGGAGGAGATGAGATACACTGGTGGCCTGCAGGTCCTGATAAGGTACTGTATCCCTTGGTTGGGAGCTGAGCCCCTTCTTTTTGGCCTCCTCTGCCTAGAGTGGAACTTCTAAAAAACCGGGCTGGGGGTGGGGAGGGGGAGGGAGAGAGTAGGTCATGGCTTAGGTGCCGTAGACTTCTGCTGTTCTTACTGAATTTTAGTATATTTTCTTAAACAAATGTTTCATCATTTGATATAGGCCCTCAGGACAATTTCTAGAGACTTTAAATGATTTTTTAATAGTTTTCACCACTTATTCTTATTTCCCTGGGGAGAATATCTGTAGAGATTTTCACGTTGTCATCTAGGAAGTGAAACTCTATATATTAATTATCTTTTTTATTAAATTCTAAACATCAATTTTAAAGACAATTTCAGATTATGATATTGCTTTCATTTTTTTCTCAAGTAAATTCACCTCCTAGTTATTCATTTTTGGAAGGCTACTGATTTTATGTTTGTTTCCTCATATATCTCAGATATTAGTTTAAAAGCTCATCTTTAGTGGGAGGATCTGTCACTCTCTTTGCAGTCTGAGTTCTGTGATTGTCTCTAATAAACCCTTCTGGGGCATACATTTCATTTCTTATATTGCAACTTGGGATTCTTGTCTAATAGTAATACCGGGCATATTGCAGATTTGGACACTGAACCAGTATGTACCTTTGCCCAGGTCCTATTTCTGAGGTTGTACTTCCTCCTGCCTCCCCAGATATGCAGCTTTGTATAATTGTAATTACAAGCATTTGCCACAGCTTTTCTTTTTTCATTTTCTCTATTAAATGCAAAAACTTTACCCCAGCCCACGGCTTCGAACCTCAAATGTAGCTCTGGTTCCCTTCCTCACACAGGGCACTTTTAGGTGCCATTACCTGCTACCTGCTTTAAATTGTTATTACTTTGTATTTCTGTTCTGTGTCTAGTCCATAGATATGTTCACCTCTTTTTCTGTGTGTGTTTCTGTGTATAGTTGTGTGTGTGTATTTTTTGTAAGTTATTACATGTGTTCAAAGTGGAAAAATGTTCTTAAATCATGACCTTACAATGTCAGAGTCTCAGGAACGCTCACATAGATGTTAGGATGAAACCCTCACCTAAAATGTGACTTCACACATCCTTCTTAGATATCCCTGCAGGTCATCAGACCAAATTTGTTAGTTTCATGTAGTGATATATTTTCATATTTTTCTTTATACCTTTTGGTTTCCTATTTTACTAAGGGAACCCTCCATACCCCAAATGATAAAAAAATTATTTTTCAAAAATTTTTAATATTTTTACTCATTTATTTCTATATCAGAATATCAGACGATTATAGATTTTATTTTTACTATATTACAGCATTATATATCAGTACCATTTATTAAGTAATTTATTAGTTAGCCATTGAATTGAAAGGACGCACCTTAAAATATATTAAATCCCCATATAAGTTTCATCTCCGAATTATTTGCTGAGTTTTGTACCAGAACCATATTGTTTTGATTATGTAACTTTGCAGTGAGTTTCAATATCTTTTTCCTCAAGTAGTTTTCCTAGAATTATTTTATGTTGAGTTTTTCCCGGAGCAGATTTTATAAAGAAAAGAAAAAGTAATACTGTTGCAGACTATGCTCATGACAAACAGAAAAGAAAATAAAATTCAAACTTGTTTCATCTCAAGTGAGAGATCCAGGAGGAATACTAATTCTATTCTGGGCTTCTCTGTGTCAGGCCTATGAACTCCATCAGGAGACCAAGAAGCCCACCAGCCCAGGAGTTCAAAGTGTGGAAATTGACATGTTCTCTGTAGATGATACTTGTCTGGCTACGCAGAATCCCCGAAAGGTAATTTTCCTGGGGTGTTGTCAGAAGGAACATGTGGCTCATCCACACACCTTCTCCAGGATAGCCGTTGTGGAAAAATGTCAGCATTGATGCTGACAAAGTTGCCAGAATTGAGTCTTAAGTAAAGGTCTAGGCCAGGTTTCTCAACTTTACTACTATAATAGGACAGTTAATTGTTGTAGTGGGCTTTTCTGTGAATTGCAAGATGTGTAGCAGCATCCTTAGCCTCTACGCACTAGATGCCAGTAGCATCCCCCAGTTATGATAATCGAAAATGTCTTTAGACATTGCCAGTATGTCTCCTGGAGGGCAAAAATCAATGAAAGCCACTGGTCTAGGTTTATTATTCCAGGAGTTGAGATAGCTGAAAAATTATAGTATCTGTAAAGTAGCCTTTCCTTAATTGGGGTTAGACAGCCTATCAGGATTATGATTTTTAGGAAGAAAAGAGTTAAGGAACTGTGTTGTCATATGCCTTGCTCTTCCTCAGCCAAGGAGAGTATGAAGTCAGGCTGGTCATAGCACTTAGAAAGGGACCCAACAGGTGGGGCGCTTTCTTGATACCCCTCATACCTAGAAGCCTTCGCCTAGTTGGTTTCTTCCCTAACAAATCAGACAATGAGGAATTAGGCACTACCAGGGTGAGAGAGAGTCCTGATAAATGACGCCCTCTTTCTTTTGTTCTCTTATACAGAAGTCTGATGCTACCAGTATGCTCTCAGAATGTAGCAGCATTGATCTGCAGGGTACATTTGGACGGTTATCTGAAATGGTTCCCAAAAAGGAACCAGAGAGATGTTTTCCCAAAGGTAAGTGGCAGTGTTCCTGCATCCAGTTCACAGAGTCTTTGGATGGGATTTCAGTTCTTCTTCGAAGCTCTGTGATTATGGTAAATGCCTCTTTCCACTTTTACTGGGGACAGAAGAAAGAGAGGGCATCCATAGATTCTTGGAGCCATTGTCAGGTCGAGGCAGAGAGGATTTTAGGAAATTCTTGCTGTAAGTGGGCTCTACTCATGCAAGCCCAACGAGCAGGGTAAACATTCTAGAAAACTTTCCTAGAAAGCCCACTAATCCAACATGTCTGCCGCATGTGTTTGAGGTCATAAACCAAGAGAAGAGCTTGGCTGTTGTAATCAGGATCTCTAGTTCAGGAGCCAGACCGTCTTGGCTCAAATTCTGGCCTCTCCGCTTACAAGATGTGTGACTTGTTCAATTTAGTTAACCTCTCTGTGCCTCACTTATAAAATGAGGATAATAATAGTACCTATGGCAAAGAGTTGTTGTGGGTATTAAATGAGTTAATAGAAATCACTTAGAAGAGTATCTGGCACATAATAAGCGGCACATGCAGCCTTTCCTAATTCCTTGAGTTAATGTAGTGGCTTCTTCCTATGGGCCTTCATTATTTCTTGTATTCATCATGGGGAATTTATTCATACCTGTCTCCCCATGAGGTCCTTAAAAACAAAGGCAGTGACTTTATCAGCACTGTATCTCTGGTGGGTGAATAGAAGCTGACCTAGATAATGGGTTCAACAAATGTTCATAAATAAATAACTTAACAAATTAATGACTGAATCCAAAAATTAAAAATTTCCTTTTAAGTTTAGGACTAACCTAGGCCCAGAAAGAACAATTCAGCTGGTCTAGGCTGGGTATCTCAGCTGGTCTTGGCTGGCTTTATTCATATGTGTGGCGTTGCCTGAGAGTCAGCTATACAGCCTGGGCTCAACTGGGCAGCTCGGCTCTGCTCTATGTGACTATCATTCTCCTCCCAGGACCAATGGGCTAGCATGAATAGGCCCTTTTTATGGAGATGGTACAAGAGAGCAAGTGAAACATGGAAGGCTTTTCAACGCCTGGGCTCAGAACTGGCACACTGTGGCTTCCACTCTACTCTATTGGCCAAAGCAAGTCACATGGCTGAGCCCAGATTTAGGGGGTTAGAAAGACACTCTACTTCTCCCATTAAAGAGAGGTCATA
Source organism: Indri indri (assembly GCA_004363605.1). NCBI lineage: Eukaryota > Metazoa > Chordata > Mammalia > Primates > Indriidae > Indri > Indri indri. Next base: position 18,183 of record RJWJ010022128.1, on the reverse strand, counting down.
GCAAGGGGCATGAACACGGGAGAGGCAAAGAGTTGGAGCCATTAGTGCAATTGACTAGACACTAATGATATTGCCACTACTGATTCCTTTCAGGCCTGGGTTGCTGCTTTCCATGTTGTACCATGGACAAGAGAAAGTCCCCCTGCATCACTTGGTGGAACCTGCGGAAAACCTGCTACCAAATTGTGAATCACAGTTGGTTTGAGAGCTTTATTGTCTTTGTGATTCTGCTGAGCAGTGGGGCGCTGGTAAATCCTCCTGGTCTCATAGGGATGTTGGGCGTCAGGGCAGCTGGGGGAGCCACGTTCTGACTTGGTCTCCCCCCCGCCAGGGGGATGTGAATGTGCAAGACCAGGCAGAAGTGGGATCTTCCCTGATGCTTCCCTCGGGGTGCGGGGGTTTGCACGACTTCTGGAGTCGTGCTCAACTGGGAAACCCCTGGACCAAAGATGCATTGTCTGTGTGAAAGGGTAACCCAACCCAGAGCCTTAAAGTGGCGTCTAGAGTCTGGCCCTTGAGCCCAGGCCCATTCATCTGCCCCTCATTCTTGGAGGATTTCTAGACATCTTCATTGTATCCTACATATTTCCTCCTCTGGGCAGCAATGCTCCTACACTCTCCTTTTTCCTGAAGACCATAGTGCTGCTTTCTAAAACATAAAATATTAGGCGAGAGGGCTACAGGGGCCAGATTAGGATATGATAAGTTGCTTTGGTATTTTCCATCACTCATGATCCCTTGAGAGGAAGGATAGTGAGATACTTCTGTATGTGTATGGTCCTTCCAGATCAAGGTGTGGTGTGAGTCCTAGTGAGGTTTGGAAATAACTCTGAACTCATTGGTTTCCATAGCCATAGAGCCATCAGTTCCTTTCTGCCCTCTTGCCACACCTTCTGGTCCTTCTTGCCCCATTTCCTCTCCCCCCTTGGAGAACAGTATCTTCCCTCTTATTGCCTACATATTTTCCCCTCCCTCTCCCTCTCCCTTTTGTTTTGAGTCTTCCCTTATAATGGTCATAAGTAATATGAAACTAAACTCTCTTACTATTTGCTATGTCAAATGAATGGAGTCCTACGTTCCCCCTTATTATTTAGAGTGACAGAACATCTCATAAAATGTCACTAGGAAATGGAAAGGTCAAAGGAATGCTTTGCTCCTACACCCCATGCCTTCTGGTTGGTGCTTTACACCTGTGTAATCTCTAGGTGAAAGATGCCAGATACCCACTGGGGATTGTGATCAACACACAGCCCCATTTATCTACTTACTGCAATGTAAATTATTCTTCAAACAAAAAGCAAATTTCTCTAAAAGCATCCCAGGAAGCTCCCTTGATTAATTTTTATTGCTGGTCTTGGGTCTAGGGTGACCTGTAGTCTTCTAGTGATTACATTTTCACTGGCTGTCTACTCTTATTCAAGTGGTAGGGTTTCTTTTATTTATTCCACAAATGGTACTTGTGCTAGTCAGTGGGAAAGCAGTGGCAGTGTCAAAAGGCCACAGACAAATGCCCCATGGTGCCATAAAGAGAAAATTTACAGTCATAGATGTGACAGAAAGCACACAATCCTAGTTCTCATCTGCCTTCAGAAAGTCAAGTGGAGGCTGGGCAGAGCAAGACTGACCACATGGTGAAGAGGATGCCAGGAGAGGGACTCAGCCCCTGTACCTATTTGTAGAGAAATGAGAACAAGAGACACCTAGTCTTTGCCACTGTATGTGGTCTATGGACCAGCAGCATCAGCATAACCAGGAAGCTTGTTAGAAATGCAGTCTTACATAGTAAGAAGTTCCCTGGGTGATTTGGGTCTCACTAGAGTTTAAGAAGCTCTGGCCTAGGCAACTATGCAATAATGAGAGATTCCTGGATCATAAAATGGCCTAGTTATTATATAATGCAGTATCTTCTGAAGCTCAGTTGCTGGTATCAGGCTGGTCATCCATTGAGCTAATGCAGACCTGCTGAGCCAGCTTACTGCTAAGCTTCCAAAATGAGGGAGGAAATTAACTTCTAATACCACTCCAATTTGTCTTTCCTTAAGAGGCAAACAAACTGTCAAGTCCCTGGCCTCCAGGAGCTTGGATTCCAGTAGGAAAGATAGATAGAGCAATTATAGACCAGCAATTATAGACCAAGATAGATGAGGCAATTAAATGATACAGTTGGAGAAACAGTGGGTGACATGGGGGAACCTAACCCAGTCTTCGGTAAGGTTCCTACAGCAAGTATCAGTGAAGCTGAAATCTTAAGGCTGGAGAGGAGCCAACAGTGCAGAGAAGGAGATGGAGGGCCTTCTCCAGCCAAAAACCCACTTGGCAGTTGGAAGCGGGATTGTTTTACTTTTTTGCATTCTTTTTTCCCAGGGATGTGGGGCTGTGGGCTTACCTTAGCCCCTGACAGCAGGGCTGAGGCTGATTTCTTTCCTGCCTTCAGTGTTGGCCTAAATGTTATGGGCAGGTTTAGTACCAGGCCTTCTCCCTTCCTTTCATCCTCAGAAACCCTGTAAAGGCCAGAAGGACAGATTATGCCCTAGTTATATAGACCCTGCAGAATCACATACACTTTGGGTGAGGTCAATGTTTGGATATAGCGTGAAAAAGAGTCTGAAAGTCAGGATGTCTCTTTTTCATAATCACGCTTAATGAATGTTTAATATTCAAAGTAATTTACACTGGGTGCTCTAGCCTAGGGCTTCCCAAATTTTGCGTATCATTAACAAAATGTTAATATCTGTAGGGAGCGCTGGGGTAAAGGGAGGAGGCTGTCTGCGGTGGGGGATGATGGGCCTCAGGGCTGGCAGAATCTGGAGTGTGGACTAAGGCATTTGGGCTCAACGTTGTGAGCAATGGCGAGGTGCCCCATCGAGCCACTGCGGTAGCTGTGGGGATGAAAGAGAGACTGAGGAACTATTGTGGCAACAGAAGTATAGAAATAGGATTTTCCTTCTTCCATTTTCACTTATTCAAGGAATTGGTTTCATTGGAAAAGTTCTGTCTTTATACCTTTTGAACAAAACCAGATCACCAAGAGAGATACTAGTTTTTATTCACACAAGAAAGAAAAGTAAAAAATAAAGTGAGCAATGAGTTTTTTGTAAATATTCAACCTGGCCTATGGCTATATTTTACCATTTCAGGTATTTGAAGATGTTCACCTTAATGATCAACCAAAAATCCAAGAACTACTAAATTATACGGACAATATTTTCACATATATTTTTATCCTGGAGACGGGTCTGAAATGGGTGGCCCTTGGATTTAGAGAGTATTTCACCAGTGCCTGGTGCTGGCTCGACTTCATCATTGTGATTGTAAGTTTATCATCGCTGTGCCCATGCAGACCAGGGTGGGAGATGGGGGAAGGGGGTCATATGAAAGCTGCTTTTCCTGTGCGTCTCAGATGAATGCCTCTCCAAAATATTTTTCTTGTTATCGTTGTTCCTTCACAGTACTGGTAAGCAGTTGCCATTTTTCCATCAGCAGTCCACCCTTTCCTGGGTCCTACCCCTCATATACCGCACTTCACATGCTCACCACCCAACCTTTCCCATGATGGCACTCCTCCACTTCTCTCCACAAGCACTTGTGTCTCATGAATACCTAGAAGAACTTTCAGTATCCTCAATATTTCCTTCTCCTTCTGGCTTTCTATTTCTTTTCAAGACTTCTCAAAGCAGGTCAGCAGCCAACAGACCAGGCTGGTCCCCACCTCGATTGCCAAGCAACGTAAGAGGATCGTTCATATACATTCTCTCATTTAATGTGCACAACAATGTTCTGAGCTAAGCAGCATTATACAATACCTACCATATTGCAGAGGAGGAAACCTGAAACTCAGAGAATTAGCAACTTGTTTCAGGTCATAGAGCAGATAAGTGGTGAAACTGGGATTTATACCCCTGTCTGTATGATGCTAAAGCTAATAACAGTAATAATGGACCACAGTTATTGAGTGCTTTGTCTGTACCAGGTACTCCACCCTATGTTCCGTGTGCATTCTATCTTTTAGTTATCACAGTCACTCTTTGTGGTAGGAACTATTATTTTTCCTATATTTAGAGGAGGAAAGTAAGTCATAGAGAAGCTAAGAAACATGTTCAGGGATGCCAAGCTAGAAGTGGTGTAGATGAGATTCAAACCTAGTAAGTCTCACCCCAAAGCCTTGATTTTAACGCTTACATCCTTTCTGGTATGGGATAACCTGTTAGATTTTGTCCCCACTATTTAAGAATGTAGATAAGACAAATACATGTGTATAAGCAATGTGGTCAGCAAACCCCACTGGAGAACCATGATGATGTTGGTGGACACAAATAGGCCATGTGGTTCAGGCATTTTAGAAAGGCATCAGTGCCATAGGAGCTCCAACAGAACTCAAATAAAATCATTCACATGCTTATCAGTCCTATCCATTTCCAAAGTGCAAATATAATAACTCTGCACCCAATATAAACCATGTGAACAGATGATTGTTATCTCCATTATGGGGACCTGTGGTTTACTGGATACAAGCCCTGCACTTAGGAGACTGGGTCCTAAAGCTAACATGTCTGCTCTCTTTTTGTGTAACCTTAAACAAAGCATTTCCCCTCTTTTGACATCAGTTTTCTCATGGATAAAAATGAAGCCATGGCAAATTGCTGAATGCAAAATAGAAAAAATAAATCTAGCAATAACCGTTAAAAATATCAAAATAGTAGCTTAAAACCACACTGTCAAAAAAGGGCACCAGGCCCAGATGGTTTTATAGGCAAGTTTTACCAAACTTCCAAGGAGCAGTTAACCCCAACCTTATTCAAATTGTTACAAGGAATGGAAAAAAAGTGAAAGCTTGAAAATTGTATTTAATGAGACAAGTATAATCTTGACAAAAAAGTGAACAGAACAGAAATGAATAGAACAAGAAAAGAAAAGAATCTAATAATTATGTACCTTTATAAATTACAGAGAAAACACTCAATTGGTGTTGTTCATTATTACCATTATTAGCCTTGGCATCATACAGACTAAGGTGTGAATATCAAATTCACCACTTACCAACACTTTGAGCTGAAACAAGTTACTGATCCTTTGAGCTTTGGGTTTCCTTGTCTATAATATTATAGGTGTTGTATAACACTGCTTAGCTTGCAACATTGTTGTATAAATTAAATGAGAGAATGTATATGAACAATCCTAAAATGTTGGTCAATCAAGATTATGTAAAATTATTTATATAATTTTGGATTAGAAAAACACAAACATAAACCACAAAAAAGATAAATAAATTCAACTACATCAATGTAAAACTTTTATTTTTCTATTCAACAATGCTCTAATTACAGTTAAAGACATACTAGAGCCTGGGAAAGAGTATGTGCCATGTACACAACAGATCGTTATTATCCACAATATAGAGAAATGTCCTACAGATCCACAGACAAAAAAAGACAACCCAAAGTAAGAATGGGAGAAGGATACAAACAGGCAATTCACAAAAGGAATAAGTGTATGAAGAAATACACACTAGCTATATCACCAGTTAGCGTAGGGGTGCATATTAAAATGGAAGACCTCTTTTCACTCATGAGATTGGCAAAAATTTTAAAGTTGGAAGATACCGAATATTGAGAAGTATATAGGAAAATGTAATTTCTAATCACTGCTAACAATTTATTTGGTACAGCCATCGAAAGGAGCATTTTGCACTATTAAGTAAAATTACAAATGAGCCCAACTCACAATCCACAAATACCACTTTTTGTTATATTAACAGATCCAAGGAATACTCTTGTCTGTGTATTCAGGTAAAATGCACACGTCTGTCCAGCATACTGTTGTTCATGATAACAAAGACATGGAAATAACCTAGATATTAACCAAGGGGGAATGGATCCATAAAACACGAATGTTTATATGCTGTAATATTCCACAACAGTTAAAAGGAGTGAGCCATAAGAATATATATCAACATGATGGATTTCAAAATTTGACTGGCTAAAAAACAAAAACAAAAAACAGTGCAGAGTGATAAATGCAATTTAGATAGAAAAAAATAAGATAAAGTTAGCAGAAGACTTCCCACTTGAAGAGTGCCGTAGAGTGGGAAAGAATGTCAGTGTTTTATAAGAGTGTCTCATTGATGCCTCCAAATTTGTTGGAACAGAGACTGGAGTGAGGCTCCGGGAGAAAAGGAATATTATGTCCCTCTGAGGAACAACTCTTCACATCACTTATGACAGTGATTTGATAAAGCCAGAAGAACTGCTAAACTTCACCATCCTTTTCCATCTGACTAGGGACAAAAGGAGTATTTGTGAGAAAACTGCTTAAATAACTCTCTGCAAAAGTAATGTCATAAACAAAAAGCCTGTTTTAAAAAATCGTTATAAATACAAACATTTTAAATTGATTAAACATTTTTAAATCTTGTTGACAGAATTGTCATATTAACTTAATTTCTCTTCACTACTACCATGAGGTTGATAGGAATAGTGGTGAATGTTTTTAGATGATAGCGAACTCTGACATCAGCTTGGTCAGGACTATCATGATTCGCTTCCTGTCCAGCTGAACCTGATTTCTTTCAAGTTGAGCCTCTGAAGACTCTCCATAACCAATAAGAATGGCTAAAGATCTGCAAAAAGTGGTCTTCAACTTAAGTGCAGCATATTGTCAGGTTTTAATTTCCTGTACTTAACAGTCCTGTTCCATTGGGGAGAAGTATTTTGGGAGAAAAAAATTGCATTTAATTCCCCCAAAAAGGAGCTATCTGAATGAGGGGAGATATTAGTAAACAAATAATTAATTTTTCTTTGAAAATTTTTATTTTGATATCATTTCAAACTTGCAAAAATGTTGCAAGAAATATTATAAAGAAATGCTCGTACTCTTTCCCCAGATTCACCAACTATTGACACATCACCTCTCTGCTGTTGTCATTTTCTCTCTCTCCCTCTCTCTCCATTTTTTAATCTAAATTGCTTCAGATTAAGTTGCAAGCGTTATGCTCATCACCCCTAAACATTTATTTCCTAACAAGGACATTGTGTCACATAATCACGATACAGCAATTGGAGTTAGGAAATTTAACATTGATTCAATACTAAAATCCACATCCATTTTCAAATTTTGTCAATTGTCACGAGGTACTTTATGGCTAATTCTCTTCACCCATCCACCCCTTGCCCCCACACCAATCCAGGATCCAATTCAACATCCCATACTGTGTATCATTGTCATGCCTCTTTGATTTCCTTTAATTTACAATAATTTCTCAGGTTTTCTTTGTCTTTCCTGAAACAAATAATGATAATGCATTGTTCCCACTTTAATGGACTGTAGATTTGCTAGACAAAGAGAAAAATGGACCCTCCCTCTACCCTCCCACTTCCTGTAGGGTCTGAGTTGTTACTATGAGCACGATGCATTCTGCCTCTCAGAAAGAGGGCTCTCAACCCCTTACTGGCTTCCCTGAACACCAAGTCAGGTCCACTACCTGTGGCTTCTCTTCCCACCAGGTCTCCTTGCCCAGTCTCATTCAGTTAAACAGCTTGAAGTACTTCCGGACTCTACGAGCGCTGAGGCCTCTTCGAGCACTGTCCCAGTTTGAAGGAATGAAGGTACATTCTCTATGGCAAAGGGTGGAAGTTCAGCTCACAGGGAAAGGTGGAGAGTCCAGCTGCTCTTCTTGGGCTGGGATTTTCTTAGATTGCCAAGCTTTTCCCGGGCTGCTTCTCAGCAAGCCCAGTGCTTAGAATTTGAGAGGTGGAAAAAAGTCTAAGATATACTTTCTGTCCTAAAAGAGCTTCTGTGACAGCCGAGAGGGGCTCTGGCTTCCCTTCAGAATCCCAGGGCAGGTGCTGCATATGTCTCTGACACCATCATCACAGGGCACTTCTCTAGTTATCCTCAGTGGCAACAGAAAGGACCCATTAGGTATGGAGCTGAGAGCAGGATTGTCATGGGGTGGGGGTAGGGAGTGTGGAGAATTAAGATGGAGCTGCAAGAAATCTAGCACCGCACAGCAGGCCCATCCCGTGAAGATGAAGAACATGGTGAGTCCTACCCAACTGTTACATTTTCTTCCACTTTGTTTCCTTAAGGTGGTGGTCAATGCTCTTATAGGTGCCATACCTGCCATTCTGAATGTTTTACTTGTCTGCCTCATTTTCTGGCTCATATTTTGTATTCTGGGAGTAAACTTCTTTTCTGGAAAATTTGGAAGATGTATTAACGGAACAGATACAAACTCACGTATTGTATCTGATTATATTAATTATACCATCATTGCCAACCGAACTCAATGTATTGAAAACAGGAGTTTCTCCTGGTACAACGTGGAAGTCAACTTTGACAATGTGGGGAACGCTTACCTGGCTCTGTTGCAGGTGGTAAGTGCTGTTGGTATGTTTTTCACTCTGAGGAGAGAAAACTTGAAAGAATCATAAATCATTTCTCAGCCAATAAAAATGCAGTGACTCCATTGAGATAATGGCACCAAATCCTAATCCCTCATGTGGGAGCCAATGCCTTCTAGAATTGTCCCCTCCTGAGCATCTCTAACTTTTTAGACTGCTGAGCTGTACCTCCCAGTGATACTCCTATAAGGACCTGTATATCTCACCTTGTCCTATATGGTGTCTCGTTGGCTCTCCAGAGCCCCAGCCAGAGAGGAGTGGTGCCTTAGATGTCGGTCATGACATTTTGAACAACTGCCTGTTTAAACCACAGTTGTCAAGTTTTGGGCAGGCAGTGGAAACAGATGTGGCATCGGGAAAGAGACTTAATCAGACTTTTTTCCAGTAGTTGGGCCACAGCTTCTCTAGTAAATTTTAAGGTGGAAATTTCTTTTGTTTTTAAACTCTTTATCTTGTGCAAATAAGGAAGGGAAAAAAATGCAACAAACGTGTCCTGGAGTTCCCTTCTACTGTTCATTTATTTGAATATTCTGTCCTGGGGTGGCACATCATCTTATATCCATCAGCCCACTCGGCCTTGCCCGCTTTTGCATGGCATGTGTCTATGGATGGCAAGTCTACAGTTGTGTTCATGTTTCTCTGCATTTTTTGCAGGCAACATTTAAAGGCTGGATGGATATTATGTATGCAGCTGTTGATTCCAGAGGGGTGAGTTTGTGTTCCACCATGTTCTAAAGTGTTAGGGTCAGACTAGGAACATCCTGATGACATGGACAGTCCAGAACTTCCTGCATCATAGTTCCAGGGGCCAGGGTTCTCTGCTTCATCTTCCTTGAAGCAAAACACTATGAAATACCACTGCCTGATAAAAGGGTTCTTAAGCATCCTCTGGTGGATATCTAACACCCCAGTATTCTCTAAAGTCCAGTCTTCTTTCTCCATGGTGGCCAAGGTCAAACCACTCATGTAGGAGATAGAGCCAGAAGCAACAGAAGCACAGGATGCCTTGATTTTCCTCTTACCTCTTCTCCGAATGGGTGGACAGGCAGAAGCCAAATTTCAAAGGGCGCTTTTTTTAGACTGTGGGAAAACCTTAAGATTGGACTAAATATGAGCAGGAAAGACATTCCCATGGCTCCAGGCTCCCTGGTAACTAGACGGATTTCTAGTGATTGCCAACTGTTGAATTCTAGTTAAAGAAAAAAAAAAATAATTATAAATTCCCAAAGTTTGAAGCCTACTCAGGAATCTACTCTAGTTTTTATTTTCCAGCAGGGAAAACTGAGGGGTAGAAAAGAAGAGAGTTTCCCAAAGCCATAGAGTCAGCAGATGGTTGAGTCAAGAATGGAATCAATGGAAAAAATTGTTTATTTTTTCCTATCATAGCACATGTGTCTCATTCTGTTTGGGCGTATGCAGAGTTGTTGCCTGACACATGGTGTGTTCAATACATGTGAGCTGGTACAGGTTGAGTATCCCTTATCCAAAATACTTTGAGCATGACCTGTGAGCATAATATGTGTGCTCAAAAAGTTTTAGATTTTGGAGCATTTCAGATTTTGAATTTTTGGACTAGGGATGCTCCACCTGTAGTAGCAGTAGAGGTGGTATGAGTAGTGTTGCAGCAGCATTGAAGTGTGAGAACTCGTCTTCACAGCCATTCTATTTCTCATTATGAATTCATAGACTGCCATCGTGAGTTAACATGTAGATGACACATAGCGACAAATCTGAATTTGCTTAATTCTGGGTGTGTTAATGAAATCAAGTTTCTGAAAAGGCAAAGCTAATAGTAGATACCTGTTCATAGCAATTACAATTTATATGGTAATATTTTTATATACAATGTAATTTTATAGTTATATATTATATATACAATATAATTGTATATTATATATGCAATATAATTATATATTATAATTTATAACAAAGGAAATATTTTAAAAATATTAATGTACTCATTTCTTTTGTCTTTTTGAGTACATGACTTTTACTCTAGTTTGCCTTGGGCATCCATCTGCCTTGAGGCAGAGATTGGGAGTGGGGAGGAAAGCTTTTGCGGATGTGGTAGAGGTGTGTGGCTTACATATGCTACCATAGTGAGTGATAGGCAGGTGAAGGTGTGTGGAGGGGTGCCTGGTTGGTGCTCATCCTGGTATGTGCTAACTGTTGTATGTTGGCTTCTTACATGATGACCATTGTCTGTGCAGCCACAGAACACCCTGATGGCTTCAAATATTGATGCTGTAACTGATGAAACTGTGGGCCATTCTCCCCTCAATTCCTCCTGCCCTCAAGTACTGACTTATGCCATATCCTCTATTTGGCCCCTGGCCCAGCAGTCCACTCCTATTCCTTGCTACGAGGCCCACCATGGGAGGTCCATGGCTGTCAACTCTACGTCCAAGCCACATGGGGACTGAGAGAGGTTCGAGAGACTTCTCTCTGTCCAGTCATGTTACTCCAGCCCCTTATGTCAGCCTGCCTGCCCAATATATCCCAGGCCTTGCCAGCAGCAGTTTCCTCCCAGAAAAACACAGACGTGAAACAAGAGCACTCTCTTTGCCAAATGTTCCCCTCAATTTACTGGACCCCAGTCCCCCTCTCCAGACCCAAAGAAGGAGAGTCAGACCACACATCTTGTAGCTCTGATTTTCTGTCTCTCTGTTTCTTTTTCCCACAATTCCCTAGGGATGAATGGGGTGAGCTTTTGTTTTTTCCTCTTTGTGTATTAACCTCTCTCCCAAAAAACTCTTCCCCTTCAAGCCCTTGATATACCAAAGAGAGACACTAAAGAATGTAAACATTCTTATATTTCAAGGCAATCACCTAACTTGTAAGACTATTAGCCCACTGGGTAATCTTATGTTAAATATCTGGTGCTGAATATTAATTCTTTCTTTTCATTACATTGTTTCTGTACTAATACCTACCTTTTGTCTAATTTTTTAATTTTTGAATTAGGGATGCTCAACCTGTAGTAGCAGTAGAGGTGGTACAAGTGGTGTTACAGCAGCAGAGGAATGAAAATTAGTCGTTATGACCACGATTAGTTCAGAGGACAGGCATTAGTACAGAGTCGATGCCTCAAGACAACTGAGACTAAAGTCGGATACTCTTCATGGCAAAAGGGGGAAATAACATTTTCAGATAATTACCTCCATTACATTAGTCTCTGTGGTGGGTGTTAGATAACAAATGTTGTAAATACATTCAACATATGACAGAGCTATCTGTATCTCTGATATGATCAGGGGGAAAAAGGGGAAATCTTCTCACCACCTGCCCCAAAGTGCACGAAGCCAATGACAATGTGAAGAACTTGGGCAAAAGGGATCTCAGATGTTGTTGAACTGGGAGACCTTGGTTGTAGTTAATTTGTGTATATTTTGGAGCTTGATTATCCATTCATTCATTCATGGATTTATTCTATGTGTATTGAGAATCTACATACCAGAAGGAATGCTAGGCATTAGGAATTCAAGAGTGAAAGAACATAACCACAAAGTAAATAGAGCAGTGGGCTCTGTATGGAAGATGTAGTAGTTCAACAACTGTTAGTAGTTTAGTCACCTCTGCCCAAGGGGAATATGCCCCTTCTCTGGTGGCCTCACCTCCAGTCTGGCTCCCTCCAGTTACATACCCATGTAGACATCCTATGTGGATGACTTTTTCACAAAACAAATGTGATCATGTCATTCTTCTCTCGTGCAACTCCTCAATGATTCTCCATTTCTTAGAAGATAAAGGCCAATTCTCTGCCACCTCAGCTCCCCACCACATGGTGCCACTCGAGTTGAGTTGGGGAAACTAAAAGAGCCCTCCGCACCCCCTGCCCATGAGCCATAGCTGCTGGGAGAAGTCTGTGTAGTCAATGCTGCTGCTGAGAAACATTTTGATCTTCTAGATAAGGCAGTTAGGATGCTTATGTTTTTCTCTAGTAATTATTTTTTTTCTCTCATTAAAAAATCCATAACAGAAAGAACAACAGCCAGGGTTTGAGGAGAACTCATACATGTACCTTTACTTTGTGGTTTTTATCATCTTTGGCTCGTTCTTCACTCTGAATCTCTTTATTGGTGTTATTATTGACAACTTCAACCAACAGCAGAAAAAGATAAGTATGCATGCTGTCTCGATTTGGTAATTTCACCTCTGTTCTCCAAAGGGCTTTAATGAATCATAATTCCAGTCTAGATTGTTGTGCAAAATAGCCTTTATGATCTGCATGAGAACAAAGAGGGCACCTACCACTTCTGCCTGGAGAAGATCCTCAAAGATCAGGCTGAAAGGGGATTGAAAACATCTGCGTTTTATTAAGTCATCGTTTTCACTCTCTGTCTTACCCTCTTAATCAATGGATATTGCTGTAGTTGAGATTAAGCCTGATAATTAAACCCTAATAGAACAACCACTACCAGATTAGTATTTATGACATAATACTCATATTTTAATAACCTTTCAAGTGTACTTTGTTATCCACTGTGAAAAGAATGGACTCTCCTTTTTCAACAAGCATGTGTCCTGGCTCCCAGTGCCCAAGCCTCAGCAGATCTACTTGGAAAGAAGATGACTGGGGAAGAGGCTGGGCTAGGGAGGTTTTAATGCATTGTAATAAACAGATATTGATTTTGCTGACTCTGAAATCCACAGGAGCTTTGTAGTAAATGTAGAACGTTAAGGAAGATAAAAAGAAAATTTAAATCACCCAAAGGCAACCACCAAATGATAACCACTTTAGACAATGCCTCTTATAATTTTGGTACAATCCCTTCCAGGTACTTTCCAACAAGATATATATTCCTTTTACATGGTTGGTATCACCTTATGTTTTTAATTTTGTGGTTTATGAGCTTAGTAATTATGAGCCTGTGTCATATAATCATCTTTGCTATAAGAATTTTTAGGGCTGAATTATATCCCATGTTATGGATAGACTGCAGTTTATACTGATCATTCTCCTCTCTTTATATGTTTAAATTATTTCTAAATTTCCTGCTCTTCTCAAATAGTTGCGAACCTGCGTATCTCTGATTATTTCCTCAGGATAAGTTTCCAGAATTAGAATATGTAAAGCATTAAAGACATGTTGTCAAATTACCTTGCAGAAATGCTCTGCCAGGTACCTTCTTTCTGCAGGACATGAGAATGGTTACTCTATTCTCATCATTTTGTTATAATTTTTATTATCTTTCCTAGATTGATGGGGGAAAGTGTTACCTCATTGTTTTATATTTATTTATTTGATCATTAGTGCGGCTATATACTTTTTTACAAGTTAATGACCATAAATATTTTTCCCTAAAGAATTATCTATTTATATCCTTTATCTACTTTTAAGACTGAGATTGTCAACTATTTTTCATGCCTTTTTATATAGCAAGTCCAATTTGTGGCTTGCTGCTTTCATTTTGACTTACAGACATTAGTATTTTTATGGAGTCAAACTCCCAAGCTAGTTCTTTTTGGCTTCTTTTCATGCATTAATGAACTGAGGCATTTTTTAATCCCAAAATCAGATAACTAAATACTCACCATTTGCTTTCCTGCTTATTTTATGGGTTTTTCATTTTTCTTTTGAACTCTTGTAATTCATCCAAAATGTACCTTGATACCAACTGGCCTTCTTTGCATCTGCTGGGAAAGTCATTCACTGTTGTTACACAACTACACGGCTTCTCCTACTCAGGAGTATTCGATGGAGAGTGCCCTTTGTAATATGCATCCTGATTGCAATCAACACTTGCAATTTGGGTGTCAGTCCTTGTGATTTTAGATTTAAGCTTACGTTAGAAATCATTGTTTTGATCAGTCCATGCATCTTTTTGTTTTGTTTTTGTTTTACTCAAGAATTTCAAATGTGCACAAGAGTATGCTAGAACAAAACTAAAATACCTACCATCCAGCACAACATTTATTGACTTAAGAGCATCCTTGTTCTAAGCCATCAATGCCCTTACTCAACTGTGCCACTGGATTGTTTAATGGAGCAAATCACAGACATCACATCATTTCATTCATAAATATTTCAGAACATGTCTCTTTTTAAACATAAGCACAATTCCAAGCCTTTAATTTTTAAAAAAATGTTTATTAATTCTTTCTTTCATTTATTTATTTCTGTTAAAGCTCTATTTGTGTTTTTTCGTTTTGTTTTCAAATCAGATTCAGATAAATAAGTTTTCCCATCTGACACCTTTCTTGTTCTTACAAATGCTCAGATGTTCCAGGCTTAGGTTGTACTCTTCCCACCCTAGGTCTGAAATAGCCATTTCTGTAAAAAGTGCTGGTTTCTTTATGGGAAGTGATGATGTTCCAAGACCACAATGTGGAATGCTCATTGTCATTATTTCTAGGCCTTTCCAGTGGACAAAGCTACTTTAAATCCAAGAATACAAAAAATATGTGGAAATATGCATACTGATGATTCAAAGTTGGGACTACAAAGTTTTTCATTTAACCTCTTCTAGGATACATTTGTATCTCCTCTTTTCCATACTGAAAAACGTGGTTCTCAAGGGCACAGAAATGATAGAATTAAAAATGTCCACGATTACTCATTCTCTTTTTTCTACAACACACATATAGACACGACAGTCTCAGAATAATATTATTAATGGTATCATGACAAATATGATTACTAAAAGACTTATTTTTGCTCAGCATCCCAAAACAACCTGATTAACTTCTAGGTTAACTTCTAGGCCTACACATTTTTGGTCTATACTGATGGAGTAAATCTAAACCATAAACCCTCATCAATGCAGACCTAGTGTCACAAATTATCGGGGAAGACTATATTTTTACTCATAGTCCAGACTGAGACAGTTTCTTGGTTGTCTTCCATTGCCAACAAATAGATTCTGAGTTTTTTCTTTGTCCTTTTATTGGCAGCCCTTGGATAGTCCCAGACTCTTGCAGGGACCTCTGTGCTTCCCCTCCCTTAAACCTAGTGCCTTTTTTCCCCCACGACTTCCCTGTAGTTATTAAAACCCAAGATTCTAGTTTACAGAGATTAGCAAATGGTCTTAGGCCAGCCATAGCTTTGGGGCTAATTTACTGAATCTTTCTTATCTCTTCATTTTGAGACTGGAAATTTTCCTTACTTTTGTGCAAGTTCAACTACACATTTAAAAAGAATTCTGTTCTATTTCCTCTAGCATTTTTTAGATGTTTTGCCCCCAAATTTCCAGAAACGAAATCCTACTTCATTTTTCTACCCTTTCTTACTCAGTAGTGAAAATATGTAAAACTCTATTTTGTTTCCCTGAGGCTGGCTCTGGAAAGATTTTATGCAATTTCACTAATAATGTTACATGTGTTCATTATTTGGGAGAATTTCAATTGCTACTTTATGAGACTTTGGTGTAAATTTTTGTTACTCGTTTCTATTTTTGTCCATTGTGGCTTGATTTATGCAACCTGAAATATATTCAATTTTTGTAAAGATTCTGCCAATGTTTGCAAAGAATTTGTAATCTTTGTTTATGTTTGAAAAAGTAAAAATATAAGTGATAAAAGTAACTTTATTTCTCCATTATTCCTCAACTTAAACCTTGTTTCTTTTCAGCCCTTCCTTAGAGTCCAGCTTCTTTTGCTTCCCATTGCAATTTTAGAAATTGTTAATAGAAATGTAATGTAACTTTAGAATTATTTCTAAAAATTCAGAACTTGATTACAAAAAAAACTTGTTAAAGGTAATTAGCTCTCATCTTCTCCTTATACTTAGGTGGCCAAGACATTTTTATGACAGAAGAACAGAAGAAATACTATAATGCAATGAAAAAATTAGGATCCAAAAAACCTCAAAAACCCATTCCAAGGCCTCTGGTGAGAGCAATTGAATGATTCTAAATATATAGATCAGTTGAGTGATCGTGAGGAATTCAGATTTCTGCATTGTCATCCTTCTTTATTTTTTAAATTTACAGACATTATCTAAGAGCTCAACAAAAACCCAGATACACTCTCATCCTTAGGAAAACTAGGTGTTCAAATTTAACAGTAAGAGTCTGAGCAATAACTTAAATTTGTTTTTTAGTGAACATGCAGGAGGTGCTTAGTAAATACTCATTGCAACAACAAGAACTTAGCAGTTTGTTTGAACTTAATTTTGACCAGTTTAAAATGTATCTTTGGTGTGAAGTTGAGGTCACCCATACTCATTTCCACTGTACAGTATTTATGATAAACTTTGTATATCAAGAGTTGGCAAACTTTTTCTTAAAGAGCCAGATAGCACATATTTTAGGCTTGCTGGCCATATGTTCTCTGCTGCTACTACTCAACTCTCTGTTGTGGCACAAAAGCAGCCACAAAACAGACGAACAGACGAACATGGCTGTGTTCCAACACAACTTTATTTAGGGACATGGAAATTTGGATTTCATATAATTTTCATGTCACAAATTTTATTCCTCTTTTGATTTTTTCCCCAAACATTTAGAAATGTAAAACCCATTCATGGGCTGTACAAAAACAGGTGGTTGGCAGGTCTGACCTGCGGGCCATAGTTTGCTGACCCCAGCTCTCTGTGAATCCTGCTGTATCAGGTACTACAGGGCGAGACAGAAGCAGTACTCAGTGCTGCTCCGTGCTTGAGTCTCATTGAGGAGCTGAGATGCTATATACATATTTGAGAACATTAAATTATAAAGTAATACAGCAGGCACAGTTGGTGGCTCCGACCAGTGAGTTTGAAAGCTTTCAAGGCAAGGAGGGTTGGCAGGGGCTGAAAAGTCAGAGAAAGCAGTATGGAAGAAGAGCTTGCAATCTCAAGCACGTAGAGGATTTGGAGATTTTCATTCAAACACAAGACCCCAAATGATCAAAGATATGTCTAATTTACTGCTATTCCCAGCACTCAGAAGACAGGCTGGCATAAAGTGTGCTCTCGGTAATTATTTGTCGAATGAAAAAAATATGTTTTAGAGCACAAACAGATTCCATTCCACTAAGATTAAATATTTGTGTTGCACTAAAAATGTCTGTGAATGTTAGAGCCAAGTATTTGGAATTTATCCTCTACACAGAGAGGGATTTTTGACCATAGGGTTAAGAAAAAATTGTATTTGGAGAGGTTTAATTTGTCAACAGTATATGAAACTTCAATTTACCTAAGTTGAATCTAGCTTTTAAATACCAACCTCACTTTCTAGCACAAATTTCACTTTGAAGTTCTTATTTGAACTTGAGCCAACATAAAAAGAAAAAGAGAATTTTTGTTTACGCGTACATGCTACACAACCACTGGCTCAGTACCAGTTGGTCCTACGTTTGGAATTAACTAAAAGACACAATATGTTCCCGCATATTTCCCAGTGTATGTCAAGCAATTCAGCACGCAGCCAAACAGAAGTTGCAACAGCGCAGACGCAGATTCCTGGCCCTTCTTCTGCCCAGGGCTTGCTGGGCTGCAAGAAATGCACTGAAAGTGAGCATGGACTACTTTACCACAGGAAAGCTGCCACCTGCACTCCTTAACTATCGTTTACAGAATGTTTATCACATGGCTCATCCGGGCGTAGGTGCCAAGTCACAGCCCTCCCTGTGCAGCTACAATTCACCAGCGAAACCTTCAATGAATGATTCTGATAACCAAGTACAATCTCACCAGTTGACGCTGCACATTTATCTTAACTTCTGTATTCCAGAGAGCAGTGTTGCATGAGACAAATCCAACATATCTCCAGAAGTCCTTGAGTCTGAACTAAGAATTCAGATCAACAGTTGACCCACAACTTTATCTCCCCAGAGATTTTTTTTTTTTAAATCTCTAAAATCT
>RJWJ010022127.1:0-18675 GCA_004363605.1 Indri indri | reverse complement strand
AAGGGCTCTGATGACGCAAATGTTAAATCTTTTCTTACAGTCCTGTGGCTCCCCAATGTTCTAATCATTTTTGTTCAGTCTTTTCTCTCTATTCAGATTGTTTAATTTCATTGTTCTGTCTTCTAGTTCACTGATTACTTCTTTTGTCCCCTTATTCTTATGTTGAACCCATCCACTATTATTTGTTATTTTGGTTAATATATTAATCAGTTCTAAAATTTCCATTTTCTTCTTCTTTATACCTTCTATTTCTTTGCCATAACCTTTTATTTCTTTACTGCGATTATCTATTTTTTTCATTTTTTTCAAGCACTTTCCTACTTGCTTTTTGAAGCATCTTTATGATGGTTGCTTTAACATCTTTGTCAGGTAAGTTTAACATTTCCGTCACCTTGGTATTGGCATCTATTGATTTTCTTTTTCAATAAGATATCTTTTTGATTCTTGGACTGATGAGTGATTTTTGGTTGAAAACTGGACATTTGGGGTCTTATGAGATTCTGAATTTTATTTAAACTTTCTACTTTTACTGGCTTCTTGTGATATCACTCTGGTAGAGGAAGGGTGTTGCCCTTTTGTTATAATCAGGTGGGGTAGAATTCCAGGTTTCCTCACCAGCCTCCATTGACACTTGTGGAGGGTGTTCCTCTTTACTGATGTGTTGGGGTGTGCCCTCTGGCTTCCCACTGACACTATGTTGCTAGAAGATATAAAAGTGCTTTATTTACTGCTCCCTATATGCCCTCCCCTGGCATCACTGGCAGGGTGGTGGTCATTGACTCTTTAGCACTCAGCAGTAGTGAAAGCCCTAGGGAACCTGGACTTCCATCTTTGCCAAGCTCATCCTACTGCTGGGGGTAGTGCTGTAAAAGGCACATAGGCAGCTGGTATTTTCATCTCCACCTGGTCTTAAGGAAGCCCACGCCCACCCATCACTCAACTTTCTCTCACTTACCCCTATGGTGAGTGGATGTAGGTTTCCTTAAGGCCAGATGGGGATGAGAGTGTCTGCTGCCTACTTGTCTTTTCCTGGTCCACCGTAGCAGTAGGGTTAAGGTGCCTTATTACAGCCTGACAAGGGCAGAAGTCTAGGTTCTCCATCAAGACTTTTCTGGTATGGATTGGGGTAGGACCGCAGCTTTGCTGTGCTGTTTGGCTGAAGTGGAGCAGTTATTGTCTAAATGATATTTAGCTAAACTACTGTTTTCCTGGTTCTCTGGTTAGAAAAGCAGGCTTTCATTGTAGCTTTTTTTTTTCCTGTGCCCATTGGCAGTTCTGGCTTTCTGGCTTCTTCTGCTCCAAGTCTGGGAATATATGAGGCAAAAAGAAAACTAAAGGACCTCACCACTGTGCTGTTTCTTGAGTCCCAAGGTCTATACCTAGTGTGCCTTCTGCTTTTCACCTTTTGGAGGCTTCTTATGTTTGTTTTAAATTTAATGTCTAAAGTTATTAGTTATATTTAGTGAGAAAAATAAGGAAACATATGTCTACTCCATCTTCGTGGAAGTAGAAGTCAATGCCACACTTATTTAAATGTCCTTTCATAAACTTTTCTTCAGTTTGAATGAACCATCTATTTCCACTAGAAACCTAACTGATACACCTTATTTATTTATAATAACATTTTATCTCTCCCAGAGATTGACTTTTGGGATAAGATAAGCACCAGATTCATATCCTTATTCCTTGATAAATACCTAAGATGATAAATAATTTAAGTTACAAAACATTCACAATTTTCCGTATTTGCTAATTTTGGTCTTTATCTCTATGGCAATTTATATTAAAATCCTAATAACAAACTAACACAAATGGCCTATACTTTTAACTGGATACTACTAAGAAAGCTTTGGCCTTAAAAATACTACCCATCTCAACATGGGAGTGAGGAAGAAGAATGAGGGGTACAGCAGTGTCATGGTGGCCCAGAACAAGAGGCAATGAAAGCACAGTGTGACTGGAAATTATCTCCTGTTGCAAACAGTGATTACTTCTGTCTTGCCATTTAAAACACAATATGACAATGTATTTACCATCCTGGACTGTGTTTTCTTGAGAGTACAGACCTGGTCTCTGTGTCTACAGTGTTTAAATTAGTCCCTCACAAAGAGAAGGTAACTGGTAAAAGGTTTTGAATGTATTCCCCATGCACCTACATACAGTGACTTGTACATAATAAATTTCAAAAAATGCTTTATGAAAGAATGATTGCATAGTGCATTGTTTCTTGAAAGAAATATCTTTAGAGGAAAATGTATTTCCTTGCAAAAGACTTAATAGAGTCAATAAAATAAATACTATATCACAATTTGCAAGCATACATCAGCATTACCCAAGGATAATAAAGTAGGCACAATAGACATAAAGCCACATAATCAAAGTAGCTGAATTAATGTCATCTTCTTGAAGGATACACAATGTCTCTCTACCATTCTGTCGTATTTTGAAGCTTAATTTTGACTGGCCTCTAGAGAACCTTTTTCTTCCTTGGCCAATGAGAGGCAATCTTATTTGTGTAATTTTTTCTTTTTACATTATAAGATAGAGCCTTCTGAAATCATGTTTCTGAATTACCACTTAATAAAGGTCAGTCATCCAAGAATTTGATTGGTTGAACCTTATTTCATTAGGTATGATATGGTAATACAGGAGATGAAGAAAGCCCATCTTATTAAGATCAGCAATTTGAAAACCAAGAATCATTTTGGGATAATAGCATGCAGAATTCTTCAAGCTACTGAAGTGTATAGAAGACGTTAAAATAAACCATGGTGCTCTAAATGGAGAATTCATCCTATGCAAGAAAGATGAATTTATGCTAATTGTTCATTTAGAGTGGATAAAATTGCCTTCTACTTTAGAAAGTACTGACCTCATTGGGGATTTGTGAAGCTGGAAGCTGAAAAAAGTGACTCGTTTTATTTTTAAAGAGCAAAAAATAATAAGTAAAATAAATCGATGCTACAACATACAAGAATCAGATGCTCCTATGGATATCCTAATAAATATCAGGAACATACACAAAAGAATTATAACTAAATACCAATATCACATTCATCAATTGTTTTCACATATCAAGTATTTTAGTTCCAGTATATGTGCATTTTTTAAAATTGTGGATTGTCAGTAGAAAACATAGTCAAGTTAAAAGCAGTGTAGCCATGGCCAAACCAAATTGAGGAGTACTAAGAATTCAGGATCCTTGCCAAAAGATGAGAAGATACTGTGTCAGAATAAAGAAGTGGATTTCTCCATTACTTCAAGCACTTTTACATAATTGCACAGAAGGAATAATGCTTTTTTTGAGAATTGTCTGGAGGAAAATATGTATATGTAAGTCACATCTGAGGAAGAAAAATCACAAGACTTTATTTGCTAGACAGCCATTACAAAAACAAGATGCTGAACAAACAGCCACACATGTAAGGCGACTCCTGTTTTGCAACTGAAAGAAATAGATGAGGATATGTTCGGTAGTGTCTTCAATATATTTACTAAATAGGCTCCCAATATCTTATTTACGATTGCCGTGCCTTAAGAAGGAAGCTATTGAAATAGTTTATGCAAGAGACTGACAGGTTATTTAATCCATTCCCCATCCTTTTTTACAGATATTCAGGGTCACCAAGAAAAGTTATGTTGTTACAAAGATATAGATATAGATATATTAATAGATAGATACAGATATAGATGTTCCAGGCCTTTTCAAAAAAAAAAAAAAAAAGACTTAAAAAAGACTTATGCTATGCATTATTTCATGTGAACTTTCATCAAGAAGGTGACAAATGAAAATTACACTGCTTGTCAAATCTCTCCAGCCCCTCCTGTACAGTGCCAAAGGAAGAAAACTTATGTTAAAATAAACACAATATTGAATACAAGAGGGGCGGAGAGATACATCTCTACATTTCCCACCTCCTCACATGTCCATTCCAGCCTACTCCCAAGTCACAAATGGAATGAAATGACATGGAAGGCTTTATACAAGATTACATTTTTTAAAAAAAGTCTACTTTGAAGGCAAATTTATGTTTATACCATTGCAGGGCAACTAGAACTGTGACATGGTTCCATATGCATGTAGCTGATTTAGTTGTGCAGTGCTTTCCTGTTGGCATTGTTAAGGTGTTAAATCCCACAAGTGAGGGTCCCAATGTACATTGTAATAATATCCAACTCCCAGCCCCCAGAAGATACATTCCTGAGACATACTCCTGCAAATAGGATTCAGATTTAGTCACAACATTTAAAAAAAAAAAAAAAACATATATTTAATTATTTTGAAGGAAGGAAGGAAGGGAAAAAAGAAGGAAATGAAAAAAAATATTTTACATTGTTTAAAACCACATGTTTTAAAAATTAGGAAAAAATACCAGGGAAAGTTATTAGATCACAGTGTTATTAAATGTTTGTGGATTCAAATATCAAATAAAATCTTTATGAATGCACTATACATTTAATTCATACACTCTGTCCATGTAGTTCTAATGTGTTCTTTTAGTGTAACTTGAACATGGAGGACAATAGAGAAGTATGAATATTCTATAATCTCAAACTTCACTAATCTTTTTAAATTCTTTTTAAGAGAATATAATGACTAGATCTATCTCACAGAGAAATTAGTGTCAAAAATAGTTCTCAAAGTATATCCACCACATGGTTCTCTCCAGGGGGGACTTACAAGAAGTGCAAAGCCTTAGGTTTATACTCCAGCCCTACTGAATAAGATGCTCTGTGGCTGGGGCCCAGGAATCTGTTTTAACAAGCCCTCCAGGTGTTTTGGACACGTGCTGAAGTTTAAGAACACTTGCCCAAAGAATGTTCTTTCTATTTTTTTAAAGTTACCCTCTTGAGCAGTTTCTTAAAATATATTGAATATATGCTATAAGTGAGGATTTATGCTTTTCTAAGCTCCGAAAAAGAGAGAGAAAATTATTTAGAGATTGATCAAAATTATTTGTGTCCATGCATTATGTCCATTACCTTCAAGTTTCAAAGATGAAACTCAAATAATTATACTAGAAGCATGAAAGGACCAAAAAGCTCTTTCATCACATGTAATTGTTAACATTTTCCCAAACATAGAAGGACAAGGGCAGATAGCCTGGTCGCTTAGGTGGAAATGGGTTAATACCTGTACAGGGTCTGCAAATTAACCTTTATGTCCCTATGTTTCCATTTGATACCAGAAATTGCAAGTCTTTATGCATATTAAGTGGCTGACAATGGTTAAAATGCAAATAGTTGGAGAAAAGGTGGCACTTTTATGTTACTAGTCATTCAATATGAAGAAGCAAGAGCTGAGTGTGCCTTTGAGAGGTATGTCTGAGACCATTCCCTTTTCACAGTAATAACTTTTGAGTGGATAATATATATGAAGACTGAATTAGCCATTAAGAAATAATGTGTTTAAAAA
Organism: Indri indri; assembly: GCA_004363605.1. NCBI lineage: Eukaryota > Metazoa > Chordata > Mammalia > Primates > Indriidae > Indri > Indri indri. The sequence continues at coordinate 13,259 of RJWJ010022127.1, read as the reverse complement.
CATTATTATTAAAAGCAACACTGGTAAATTGGAAAGTCATCTAAGCAAATTCATCAGAAACTGTTTCACAGGTACAACACAGAAGAAAGAGACCTTTTCTTCATCTAGTTTAATTTAGTCTACATTAATTTGTTCAAAATTAATAAGTTATTCTGGAAATAAAAGAAAAAAGTTAATGTACATTTACGAGTCTGTCAATAATGGCAAGAAAGAAGTGAAAATTGAATCACATAAGCAACTGTTTTTATGTTACCATATTAGTCTAAATTATTATTTTAATTGAAAATTCAATTGGCAATTAGAGAACTATATTCTGTGAACTTGGTGAGTCACTTTACTTCTCTAAGCCTTGGTGTTCTTTTCAAAATATAAAAAAATAAAACTGGTTCTGAAATTTTCTGTATGTGATGTAGGCAACCCTCAGTAATTATTGGGCATTCATCAGAAGCCACAGTGGGGAAGAAGGAAGAGGCCCAGATAGAGGGTCTCTACTCAAACTTTAACTCAAATCCGCAAGAGATAATCTGATTTTAATGGTTTCCAACTGCCATTTTTATTTCTATTATTATTTCTATTTCTAAAGTTCTGTACTCTGTTGATGCTGTTTTGGTTGTTAGAGAAGTTTCACTCAAAGGGCATTATGGTAAGCTAGATTCACATTTGATATTTGTTGGATATGGTTTCATGGTTTGGAAACCAGAACAGGTCATTTCATTCTAAATTGAAGGTAAAGAAAGAATAATGTGTTCGGTTTATGTGTAGACTCCAACAAAGTTAGTTTCCTGTAGGAAATGAAAGTAGAAATTAGCTCAAAATTTCAAATTTTTCCCCGAAAAAAGAAACATTTAAACCAATTCAGTATAAATGATGTATAATACATTATTCCTACTGAAATGTTTTTAAATGCAAAATATATCATTAAAACATACACAGATTTTTAATGTTATTATACATTTTCAAATATACAAAAAAAAGAAATAATTTTAGTGAACACATATACCCACTAGCTAAATTCTGCAATTATAATTTTACTTTATTTCTACTAACGCGTATCTCTCCATTTATAGATTGCTCTATCTATCCAACGATCCATCTCATTTGTTTTTTTGCGATGCATTTCAGTGTAAAGTGTTATACTAAATACACTAACTACTTCAGAATTTCCATCATTAACTAGTGTGAGATATTTATTTACAATTTTTTAAGTAAATGTATGAAACTAAAAGCTTAAGTCAGCATTTACTGAAATTTGACAAATGCATACACCTGCATTAAATCATAGGCTATTACCATCACTCCAGAAAATTCTCTCAACTCCTGCCCTAAACCCTCAGCAACAGCGAACATTCTGAGTTTTTCCACCACAGATTTATTTCTACTCGATTTAGAACTTCATATAAATAAAATCATACTTTAATATACTTTCTGTGTAAGTCTGCTTTAAGTTATCACAATACTTTGAAATTCATCCATATTGTTGTATCAGTCATGTATTCCCTTTTATTGTTGACAGTGTTTCATTGTACGAATATATTATAATATGTTTCTTAATCAATTCTTTTATTGACAAATGCTTGGGCCATTTTTCATTTATGGCTAATATGCATAAAGCTGTTATACATATCTTTTATAACTCTTTTTGTAAGCCAACGTTTTTATTTCCCTTGAGTGACTTTCCAGGAGAAGAATTGCTATTACATAGGGAGGTGCGTGCTTAATATTAAAAAGAAATTGTCTGATGGTCTTGCAAAGTGGCTGTCTCATTGTGTATTCCCACCAACAATGTATGAGAGTTCTAGTCATACCACACACCTGCCAATTTTGATAGTGGCCACTCTTTCAAAATTTAGCCATTTAAGTGGGTGCAGAGTGCTATCATTATGATTTTAATCTGTACTTCCCTGATAAAACTAATGCTATTAAGCCTTTTATAATGTGTTTATCTGCCATTTATATATTGTCTTTTTTGAAGTATCTATTCAAATCTCTGCTCATTTGTTATTCATTTGTCTTTTTATTATTAAGTTGTTGTTTTGTTTTGTTTTGTTTGTTTTTAAGAGACAGGGTAAGGTTGGGTCTTGCTCTGTGGCCCGGGCTGGACTGAGGTGGTGTAATCATAACTCACTGTGGCCTTGAACTGTTAGACTCAAATGATCCTCCATTTCCAGCCCCCTGAGTAGCTGGGACTACAGGCATGTGCCACCACGCTTGGTTAATTTTATCTTATTTTTCATAGAGACATGGTCTCTCTGTGTTACCCAGGCTGATCACAAACTCCTGACATCAAGCGATCCTTCTATGTCAGCCTCCCAAAGTGCTGGAATTACAGGTGTGAGCCACCATGCTCAGCCAAATTGTAGTTGTTTATATTGTTTGGATGCCAGTCCTTTGTCTCTTCACAAAAATATGAATTCTGAATATTTCTCACAACCTGTGACTTATCTATTTACAGTCCTAATGTTATCTTTTAATGAGCAGAATTTTCTTTTGTGTTGAAAATTTATTTATCTGATTTATCTTTCTTTTTCTTTTATGGTGATTACTTTTTGTATTCTTTCAAAGAACTTTTGAGTACCCATAATCCTTGGACATAGCACCCTATATTTTATTCAAAATCTTCATCATTTTTATGTCAAGGTATTTTTTTCTCTTTCAAATTAGATTTTTGTATAATGTGAGGTTGAGATTGAGGTTCAACTACTTCATCCAGCAAAATCTGTTGAAATGATCTACCTTTATCCATTGGATTATTTGGTGCCCTCGGTAAAAATTTAAATAGCAGTATAAGGTTGTGACTATTTCTGTGACGTGTTTTTATTATGTTTTAATTATTTATTATTCCTTATACTAAATATTATAGTTCTGAAATTATAGTTGCTTTATAGTAAATCTTTAAAACATGCAATAAAATTTCTCTAACGTCGTTCCTTCAAGTTTGCTTTGAATATTTCATGCCCTTTGCACCTGCAAGTAAATGTTAACATAAGCTTATAAATTTACAAAAGAAAAAAAAGCCTGTTGAAATTATGGAAGAACTGACATATTAATAACACTGAGTTTTCTAAATCTATGACCATGGTATATCTCTTTATTTACTTTGGTCTTTATCATCACTTAGCCCTATTTTTTTGTTTCGGAATATTACAGGGGTACAAATGTTTTGGTTACATGAATTGTTTTTGTATAGTTTGAGTCGAAGTTGTAAGCGTGTCATCACCAGACAGTGTGCATTGTTCCCCTTAGGTGTGATTTTATCCATCCTCTTCTATCCCCTCCTACCTGCTTGATTTCCATTGAGTTTTACTTCCATATGTACACGAGTGTTGATTGATTAGCTCCAATTTAATAGTGAGTGCATATGGTGTTCATTTTTCCATTCTTGAATTACTTCACTTAGGAGGATGGTCTCCAGTTCCATCCAGGTTGTTACAAAAGGTATTATTTCACCATTTTTTATGGTTGAGTAGTACTCCATGGTATACATATGCCATATTTGATTAATCCATTCATGAATTGGTGGGCACTTAGGTTGATCTCACGTGTTTGTGATTGTGAATTGTGCTGCAATAAACATTCGAGTGCAAGTGTCTTTTTGATAAAATGGCCTTTTTTTCCTTTGTGAAAATACCCAGTAGTAGGATTGGTGGATCAAATGGTAGGTCTATTTCTAGTTCTTTGAATTATCTCCGAACTACTTTCCATAGAGGTTGTCCTAGTTTGCAGTCACACTGTGTATTAAGTGTTCCTTTCTCTCTGCATCCATGATAGCATCTGTTGTTTTGGGACTTTTTGATAAAAACCATTCTCACTGGAGTTAGGTGATATCTCATTGTGGTTTTGATTTGCATTTCTCTGATGATTAGAGACATTGAACATTTTTTCTTATGTTTCTTGGCCATTAGTCTATCTTCTTTTGAAAATTTCTGTTCATGACTTTTGCCCACTTTTCAATGGGATTCTTTGATTTTTTTCTTGCTTATTTGCTTGATGGCTCATTTATTTTTCTTATCTCTGGACAATATTTTACTGTATGGAATTATTACTGTTTGTTTATCCACTCACCTATTGAAGATTTTGGTTGTGTAAGGGCGGAGGGAAAGATTCCTCTCTGACTACTGAAGGTTCACTGAAAATGAACTGATAATAGACAAATTAATAGGATAAATCAGCATGCAAAATTTATTAATGTGCATACTATGGGAGAATAGCAGGAGAGTGATTACCCGATAAGCCAATGAAGTCCATTAATAGATGCCTATCTTCCCTTCTTCATTGGAGAAGGGAGCATGGGAGAGTACAAGAGTAAATAGTTTTCAGGGGAAATGAATGAACCTAAAGAACAGTGGCCTGAGACAAAGTCCCTCTGAGTTCTGGGGGAGGTAGTGGGAAGGTGAGAGGTGGATCTTCACTGTAAACAAAGTTGTCTAATTACGCAGATAAAGTTCCTCAGGTAATTTCTCAAGGCTGCCCTCAAAAGAATAGAAGAAAAGTCTGTCTGGACATGGTGATGACGTCCAATCTCTTCTCTTCTTTAGTGGTTAAACTTTTCTGGTTATTTGATGAGATTCCTAGGAAGAGCTTTTAAGATAATTGCACTTGTTTTGGAAAGACGTTTTCTTAGTCAGATAAAGAAATTCCAGAGACAGTTTCTCCCAGGTGCTCCAGGAAAGGATCAGACAGACAGGGAAGTGGAGGGAGGTTAGAGAGAGACCTTGAGGCTGCTTCTTTAGTTCAGCGTATCAAAGTGGCATATTTTGGGGTATCATTTTCTGAGCCTCAACAGGTACTTTCAAGCTTTGGGAATTATGAGAAAAGCTAATACAAATATTCTTGTGTAGGTTTTTATGTGTATATAAGTTGTCATCTCCTTTGGATAAATATCTAGAAGCAGGATTGTTGAATCATATGCCAAGACTATGTTTAGCTTTGTAGTTGTGGGTTGTCTCTTCAACCTTTTTGCTAGTGTTTTCTGAAGCACGAAAGTTTTTAATTTTGGTAAAGTCCAAGTGGTCTATTTTTTTGTTGTTGTTGCTTGTGGCTTTAGGTGCCATATCTAAGAAATCATTGCATACGCCCTTATCGTGAAGATTTATGCCTATGGTTTCTACTGAGAGACTTAGAGTTTTAGCTCTTATATTTAGATCTTTGATCAATTTTGAGGTAAATTTTGCCTCAGAACTCACTTAAGCAAAAATTTGTTGGTACAGGATTTGTGTTTATGAATGTTATGTTATGAAAACTCTGAATATTGTAATATTCCTATAAAGAGTGTTGTGTGTTTTCTTCTGCTTATTTGTTTTAAAAGATAATTAATTTGGTTGGATTGGAACTGCACATCATTTTTGAATTTTGTTTTAATAATAGATCGGTTTCTTAATCCAAGCTGTGCTGCTTGGACTCCGACTCACATTTGCTGGCATCAGGGATAAGAATTTGCTCCCTGCCTCTGGCTTGCTCCTTTTTGTGATGCCCTTCCCCCACTGTCAGTGGCTACAGTTCCCAGAGCTGTTAGAGCTCTGTTCTTTTGCTTTTTCAGGACAGAAAGATAGTTGGTTTTCTACTTTAGCCCCTCCATGCACCACTGATTTTGGTCTGCCTGTTAGGTCTGGGCGGAGGGCAGGGAGGTGGCAAGGCAGGGAGAGGAAGTGGCTAAAGGTGGAGAGCGGAAGCCAATCAGAATGCAGAAAAGAAACTGCAATATCAGATATTTGTGGCTAGAGACTTTTCCCTGGATGGAGCATGTAGAGTGAGAAGCCCCTAGTGACTTTAACTGACCTGGGGCACATTATTATGCAGTTAGCATTATGGTTCTGACCCCCCGCCCCCCCACCACCCAGTAGGTAGGTTTTTTGTGAAGGATTCTGGGAAGAAGTATGTATAAAAAGGAAACTGTTATATAACTCCAACCCGTTGTGTAACCTGTTATATAACCCCAACCTGTCAATAACCCAAAGGCAGGAGACGGCAACCAATCCTGCCCATGAGAGAGGCGGGACTAACTTTTGAGCATATAAACGACAGTGTGTGCTAAGACATTGGGGACTTCTTCACTGGCAGAGAATGACCTGTCTCTCCCTCTGAGTTGTTCTTTTACTTTGCAATAAACGCTACGTGTGTGGGATCGCTTGTGATCACTCTCTCATTGGCTTGACTTGGCACCAGTACTCATTCCTGACTTTGGGAACTGCGGACTGGGGAACATAAAGACAGACCTAACATGCTCTCAGACTAAATCTCATGTAAAAAAGGAAACTTATTTCCAATTATTTTCTATTTCAAGTGTCCCATGCCCTCCACAATGTGCCAGTATTGTTTAGCTCTCCAGTAGTTCAGTTGTTTTTGTACCTTTGTTCAGCGTTTACCATTGCTAAGTGCAGGACTGCTGGTGTGGTAGGAGTTTGCTTGACCACTTCAGAGTGCAATTTTTACATACTAAAGTTATTTTTCTCAATGAACTGTTAGTTATTCTTAAAGTCCTTAACTTAGTTCTGCTTTTTCTTGATAGGTTTTATGGGCCTTAAATTTCTCTAATCTTTAATTTCGAATTTATGTAGAAATTCAAAATGCAGAAACACATTCCCACATAAACTTATCTCTAAGTGATCCATTTATTCAAACATTCTTTTATTTAAAAAAAGTTTGTACCGAAGATCATGTTTTCTTTTAGAATAGACCTTTTGAGTTCTTATTTAACTCCGTTCTAAAGTACAGTTTTAGCTTCCCTTTTGACTTTGGACTTTTGAGAACAAAATTCTGTGTGTGATATGAGTAAATGAACAATAAAAGATGATAAGACAGTAATTTCTATATAAGAATTTATGCAATTTTTGGAGAAAGAGAAAAAGAGTGAGGAGAGAGAGGGAGAGAAAGGGAGGAGAGTAGAGTAGTTTATTTTGGTTTTAAACTTTAGAATATTTTTGTTGCCCGAATTATTTTAACTTTCAATTTGCACCACAATTATTTTTTTTGCACCCGCATCATCAACCCAGACAATTATGTTTTAAGTACCTAAAGGATGGATGCTTTATTTTATGTGACCTTTGAAGTCATAATCCCAGCCTCCCAACAAACACCACTTTAGAAACCATTAAATATGGGTTCTCCAAATTTGATAATCATCTAACTTAATTGATGATATTCAATGAGTTAACATATAGCTGTGTGTTCTTTGAGAAATAACTGATTGGCTGGAAGGTGATTCTTCACACCGATATACAGTCCATAAGTGCCCAGTGGAGGGATTTCTTGACGAAATCTGGAAAAGGATTTTATACTTCAAAATGACCCAAATTAGAGGAAAACTATAATCTATAGCATTGACATGAAAGCAGCAGCCTACATTTCACTGAACAGGAAAGGGAAGATGTTCCTAGATGAGAAAAGTAGAAGAAAGCTTTCCTTTTTTTTACCAAATGGGACACCGTGACAAAGATCTTGGTAAATTCAAACAAAAGGAAAAAAAAATTAAAAAAAAAAAAGCTAATGTAACAATAGACACAGTCTTTGCTATTAAAGTCTAAAATTTAGAAATGAGAGAAAAAATGCTTCTAAGCTTGAAAATAAAAACAAATTCAGGTGAAAAAAGAAGGAAAACATGCAAGCAAATTCAATTCCTCCAGAGATTGCTTTTGGAACACATAAAGGAATCTGTGCAGTGTTGATTTCAAGAACTAAAGAAATTAATACAGATCATGAGATAAATATTTCAATTACCTGTGCATGCTAAGAATTTCACAAAATTATTTTATCAGATATTGAAAACCGATTATCAGATATATATATAAAATACTATTTGTAATTGTTCACGTGTATGTGTGTTCTTGCACAGACATATAAGCTGTTCAAGCATACTGTTTAGTTAACCAAATGTAGTTGCTATCTGAGATGCACATTCAGTCTTTCTCAAAAAAAAACAGTGCTTGCTGATTTAGGATATCCCCAAGTATATTTCACATAATGCTAATGCCATGTCTTTTTCCCTCTCTCTCTCTCTCTTTCTCTCTCTCTCTCATACACACACAGAGCACTGCAATAATTGGTAATTATCTTTGAGAAATGCTGCGTATTTTCTTTGCTTCTTAGAGATTTGCAGTGTTCAAGATTATCTGAAAAGTACTGAGAACTCTTGCACTAAGGAAAGTTGTTGAGAGTTGTTTTACTTTATTTCTTTTTGTTTATACCTCCCCCTTCAAGCCTATATAATGTCTTTGAATACAGAAGCAACCTCTGGGACACTTTTCAGGAGCACAGATATAAAGATACTGAAATAGATATAAATACAGGTTTAATGTATTCCAGCTGACTATCACATGTAAGATACTATTTCCCTAAGATGATAAGCCAGGTAAACACTGGGTAAAAATTAGCTTGTTACTCCACAGAGTCAAGTTGAAGCATCCAAATAAGCACATTTCTGACAATCCTAGAGGAGCTAAAAAATAATTTGAATACTCAATGTGATCTTTTAGGAAATGCAAATAGGGAATTTCCTTGATGGGGCAAAATCAATGTTTTCAAACTTTCTCTCCCTTCGTTTATCTCTGCAAGTTCAATTTGTGGACAAATACAGCTGTCCTTAATCTCTTTTCCACCACTAGTCACAACCTCATCTCTACCTGCTTTTGTAGAATTCCCATAAATTGTTCTAAAAACCTAGTGTGTGTTGGCTATTGCTTTCCATCACCCCACTATTCTTCTCCAGCTTTCCTGAATATATTCCTTTCTGTTTTATCCCTGTAAATACATCTCAGCTTGTTTCTGGAATTCTGTCTGTGCCTGGCTGTTTGATCCAGTTCAGCTTTTATAGACAACCACAGATGCAAACATATAAGAGTTTTTAGAGTCATTTGGCTATGACAGGACAGGCAGGAGGGTGAGAGGAGAGTATGGAGAGAATGTGATTACTCAGCTATTCCTCCCCCCAAAACAAGCAAGCTTCACATTTTTTAAAAAAATCAATTTCCAAATTATGACATAGGTTGCTATTTAAATTAGTGTTAAAATGGTAAACACTAATTCTTTAGAAAAAGTTTTAAAGGAGAAATAAAATGAATCCAAATAATTGTTGTTATAGATCTAATTGTGATAGATAAATTCACCTCTGAAGTAAAGAACACACGCATATTTCAACCATTTTAAACATTAGCTAAGCATTGAATGAGATTGCATTGAATAACTTCACTCCAAGCAACTCTAATGGGTTTGGTACTGAATAAACATTTCTTTGATGAGTGATCTCACTCTGGTGGGCAGAAGTTTCAAACCATTGGCCACCCTGATCTCTAATTGATTTGATCTGATTTTCCATCAATGGGTAAAAGTCAATAGCTAATGAGGCAAGGGCTGCATTCATTGGATATTGAGAAGTTCTTCCAAACTCTGTAATGATAAATCCATATTTTCTCCAGGATAAAAATATATTTTGATTATATCTGATCGTGATGTTGTATAGCCTTCTGAAGAGAAATAATATTGTTTTCAAGATTGATGTAAGCATTATATCTGATCAGAAATACATGCAATGATTTGTTTTCTGTTTTATACAAAACACATGGAGGGTATATATGGGTGTATGTTTGTGTGCATACACATGCATGTGCTTGCTCATCATATGCATGCTTATTTTGAAATATAATTGATTACACTGCCTTGTGCCACCTGGTTCCATGGGAGTCCACACTGGTGTAGATTGTTGTAATTAGGCAGTGGCAGTGAGGTGAATGTAATTCATAGTATCAGAATTCAGATTATCAGTATCAGTATAAGGCTCATCATCATACTATCTCCTTCCTTCATTAAATCTGAATGTAATTCTGCGATGTCCCACATTAAGAAATGAGAGAGATTTCAAGAATGATCATACTTTAAGAAAGTAACATTAATTGTGACATCATACATCAAGGCTCTATCCATTCTGAAAGATAATTTTGAAAATTATTTTCTCGTCATCAAAATTAATAAACTTCTCTTTCCTTTTCCTCAAACTGCTTGTCCTCACTCTTTATCTGGCCACAGGGACAAGTACTGAACTTTTGGTAATAGTAACATAATAATTAAAATGGCAAATGACCAGTATCATATGGAATTATCCTCCAGGAATACCTCATATTGCGTCAATGAGTCCCTGATACCCACTCTGCTTCCCTTATGGGCCTATAATGACTAGAAAGATGGTGAAAGAGAAAGAAAAATCTTGAAGAAACTGAGGGTGCTGTTCTGGGTTTTGGGGGTACGGGGCTCTAATTTCATAAGTTGTCCTCAAGTTAAGATCATTCATTGTTAATATCTTAGTGTGTTCAGGCTGCTACAACAAAAATATCACAGACTGGGTGGCTTAAGCAACAAACTGTTTTTTTCTCTCATAGACCTGGATACTGGGAAGGCCAGGACCAAGACACAGACAGATTTAGTGTCTGGTGAGAGTTTGCTTTAGGGTTGCAGACTCTTGTCTTCTTGCTGCGTCCTCACATGGTGGAAGAGGGTGAGAGAACTCTCTGGAGTCTCTTTTATAAGGGTACTAATCCCATTCACGAGAGTTCTACTCTGATGACTTAATTACCTCCTAAAAGCCCCACCTCTTAATACCATCACCTTGAGGGTTAGGACTCCAACATAGGAATTTGGGGGGATGCAATATTTAGTCTATAACAGTGAGAAATAAAATGTATGCATATGAACTATTTTAGTACATATTTTAAGGAGCAGTATATCACATTTGTTGTAATCCTCATTTTTGAAGCCAATAAACCAGGTTTTAAAAACCTACAGTGCCTTAATAGTCATGTGACCTCTGGCTAGTTTTGGAGCCTTTCTGTGACTGAGACTTCTCATATGTGAAATGAGGATACAATGAAAACTTGTTGTTTTTGTGTGAGAATTAATGGAATACAAATATGTGAGCATACTGTGAATGCTACCTGACATAGTAGGCACAATGTAAGTGTTAACTATTATCGTTGTTGTTGTCATTATTACTAATATAGGGAATATTTGCATTGAATATCCTATTCAGAGATTTCTGTAAGTTAAAAAAAATCATCATACACCAAAAATTCTTGATGAAACATGGAGAAATCTTTATGTATATGTGAAAAAAATCTACTGCTCATGGACATTGATTGACCTCCAGAAATTACACTCTTTCCTCTCACTTGTAACCTAGATAATATAAATAATTCAGAATAATCAATGAGCTACATTAAATTTTATATGTTAAAATAACCCTTAATCCTTTTTACTATTGAGCCATTTCCTTTGAATATATTTTTGTCAAACTTTTTTCATAATGGTGGGTGTTGAAACACTTACATTTTATCATTTAAGATTCTACTAAAGCTTGACCTTCAGTACTTGCATAAAATTAACCTTTGAATAACAAATTATAGAGACATCCGCAAGCATAAAACAATAATAGTCACTCAAAAGTACGAATAATGTAGTATACAATGTATCTTGGAAGAACTAAAATTGCTAAAAGCTACATATTTAATTATGCATGACCTGAATACTTTTGAAACAAATTTAATGTGTTCAAATAAGCACTATTTCAAAGGGTACTTTGGAAAAGAAATGTAAACCGACATTCCCTTTTGTGACTTATTTTCTTACTCAATAGAACTTTACTTCTAAAAAGGAGCATGAAAAAGATCCACTTAGTAGGTCACTGTTATTAGAAAAAAATGCAAATGAACAACTAAACTTCACTGCACAAATCAAGCTACCTACTCTCCTGGGCATTATTCAGTGCTTGGTTTAATATTTTCCTAACATTTTAAGAGTTTTTCCAATTAAATATTAATACTTTTCTCAAAGAAAAAAAGAGATTTATTATACTAAAGAGATGGTAGAAGGGAGGGATAGTGATCTGCATCAGCAGTTAGAGTGAGGAACTGAAGAGAAAGGTTCATTAAGGAAAACATGCTGAGCCTACTTTCTCTCATACACTACAGTGTCACATGTAGAACCTTGTGTTTAACTATGTGGCAGAATTAAATAAAAAGTCAATATGGTCTCCAAATGATTGACTCTATTGGGCAAGAAATTCCCCAACCAAAACATCAAGCCACTAGAAGGTCATGGACACATTACAACATCCAAATATTCTGTTTGTATTTAAAACAAACAAACAAAAAAACTATAAACTTGTCAGGCATCTTTGCATCTCAACTTGCCTGACTGCATAGAGTTATCCACATAAGAAGCCTGCTGACCTCACTTCATTGCCCACTATATTAGCTTCTGTGGTCCATCTTGCAGATGCCCTCTTCCAAGATGCAACAATGATTCCTGCGGCTACTGGGAGGAGTGTTGATGGCTGACAAATCTCAGCTAATCCCCTTTTTGGAGATGTGACATCAGCTGAAATAAGCTGCCTTGACAAAGGTCATACCGCCTTCCTGACAGCATCCTGCATCAATTTGCTGGTCCACATAGGGTCTACAGACCTGGCCTCCAGGTCTTCATTGAAGACATCTCTGAAAATCCATTTCAGCTCCAGAGTGTGCTGCAAAAAAAAAAAATAGAAGGAAAATGCTATGACTGCATTTCACTTCACATCTCCCTGTGTTCAATCACGTTTTATTACTTCCTCAACAAGGTTGATCCTGAAAGTACTCCCCAATAAACTTATTACAGTAAATTATCCACCTAAGAGTCAGCTTCTTGGAGAATCCAAAGTGTAATATCTACCATTAATATTACCTACTTCTGTGACTTTCATGTGAGGCTCTTACTTGAAACTGCTGCTGTTTCACTGTTCTCTGCCCATGTTGTCTGCATACACACAGCATGGCTGTCTTCATTGGAACCCACTATGGTTTCCTAAGATTTCTCCGTGGAGTAACGTTGTATCTGCAGTTTACATCAGGATGGGATAAACTACTCTGCATAACAAAGAATCTCCAAATCTCTGTGGCTTAAGGGTGTAAAATTTAAACAACTATTTTTTTTGTTTTCAGTATGGGCTAAGGCATAAAATAGGTGAAGAACCCCAAACATAACCTCTAAATGGTTAAATTTTCTGAATTTTCTTCTTTTTCTATGATATGTATGAATAAAGAAAAAGACTAGTTATAAAAATAAATATAATCAATTACATCTCTGTACTCAGTATCTTCATCTGTCAAATAATAAAATAAAATACTTGTCAATCAGCTAGTACTTCAACCAATAAAAAGCTCTACATACATATGTCTTGATTATTTCAGTTAGAAATCCTATCCTTTTTTATCTAGGGGCATGCCTTTTCTCTTGCTTGTTTT
>RJWJ010022126.1:0-20134 GCA_004363605.1 Indri indri | reverse complement strand
CAGGCCAAGGTGGTGGCCTTCATCAACAAGAAGATGATGCAGCACGTGAAAGGCCCTGAGTTCTATTTCGAGAATATGTGGCTGTCCTGGAGGGAGGTGGAATACAAGCTCAAGACCATCCTGGAGGACAAAGACATGCCCAGCCGGGCCAAGGAGGCCTGTACCTGGGCCAGCCTGGCCCTGGGAATGCGCTTCGCCCACAGGCAGAGGCAGTTACAAGGGTGCAGGGTGCAGTGGCTGAGCAACTATACCAGACTATACAGGTCGGCCGCGCACACCTTGGCCTCAGACCTGAGGAAGCTCGTGGCGCACCACGAAATGGAGCAGAAGGAAGCCGCCTTCAGCTTCTATATGGTCCAGAACCACCTCGCCCAGGCACAGAGAGAACGAGACCTGCTGACACGGAACCTCCTCCACACTGTAAGATTACCCACTTGGTCTCCGCCCCACCCCGTCCCCTCACCCCACCCCACCCCCTCCCTGCCCCTGGAACACATCTCAGCCTTGTTCACTTCGTTCCACCAGGTGAGGTATACCCAGGAGCAGCAACGAGCCACAGCCATGAGGGCTGGGACAGGAGTAGCTGAGGAGGAGGAAGAGGCAGCGATGGCGGCTGCTGGTGGTGCTGCTGAAGGAGGAGGAGGAGAGCAGAGGGGTGCCGAGGCAGGGGCTACCCCCACAGAGGCTGCACAGGAGCTGGCTGGAGGCTTCCTGCAGCTTCTCGGAGCTGTGGGGACAAATTACACCTCGGGGGGCCAGAGGGAGGGAGATCTCAGGTCAGTGGAAACAGCCATGTTTTATTCCTCTGGGACCCAGGAGCCCCAGGCCAGCAGCTCACTGGAGCCCCTTACTATCCAGCTCCCTGCCTCATTCTCATATTCATATGCAAGCCCTTTGTCCTGCTTCTCAGCTGGACCCACTCCATCGCCACCAACAGAAAGGGCCACACTACCACCACCTCCACCTCAGATGCCTCCCCAGCGGGGGGGCTATGATTCTAATCTGTGGTCTGATGTGGGGTACCAGGGAGTAGACCCTCAGCAACTCCACAGAGGTAGGAGAGAGCCCGATTGCTGTGAGTCTAATCTGTGGTCTGATGTGGGGTACCAGGGAATAGACCCTCAACAAGTCCAAAGAGGTAGGAGAGAGCCCGATCGCTGTGAGTCTAATCTGTGGTCTGGTGTGGGGTACCAGGGAATAGACCCTCAACAAGTCCAAAGAGGTAGGAGAGAGCCCGATCGCTGTGAGTCTAATCTGTGGTCTGATGTGGGGTACCAGGGAATAGACCCTCAGCAACTCCAAAGAGATAGGAGAGAGCCCGATCGCTATGAGTCTAATCTGTGGTCTGGTGTGGGGTACCAGGGAATAGACCCTCAACAAGTCCAAAGAGGTAGGAGAGAGCCCGATCGCTGTGAGTCTAATCTGTGGTCTGGTGTGGGGTACCAGGGAATAGACCCTCAACAAGTCCAAAGAGATAGGAGAGAGCCCGATCGCTATGATTCTAATCTATGGTACAATGTGGGGTACCAGGGAATAGACCCTCAGCAACTCCAAAGAGATAGGAGACAGCCTGATCGCTATGAGTCTAATCTGTGGTCTGGTGTGGGGTACCAGGGAATAGACCCTCAACAAGTCCAAAGAGATAGGAGAGAGCCCGATCGCTGTGATTCTAATCTATGGTACAATGTGGGGTACCAGGGAATAGACCCTCAACAAGTCCAAAGAGATAGGAGAGAGCCCAGTCCTCATCACCAGAGAAGACCCCCAGTATTTCACAGTCCAGGAGACTGGGAATGCTCTTGGTGTAAAGTGGTGAATTTTTCAAGGAGGGAAGTTTGCTTCTTCTGTGGGAGGCAATGTGGCTGCAAAGCCTTTGAATTCAGAAATGGGAAATAATTTCTATAAGGAGGGGTGAGGTTGGAAGGGGGCTGGGAAGAGTATGGGGAAGGGGTAAGTGGGAGGATGGGGTAAGGGAGTTTGTAAGAGAGGTAGAGTCGGGGCTGGGCCGGGCGGGGGATGGCCAAGGGAATGTATAGATTTGGGGAGTAGGTAGAGAGACAGACATGTTTTGATGATGCCGTTTGTATTCCAGAGCACTAACATTCAACCCCCCAGAACTGCTGCCACTTCCATTTGTGTGTGTGTTTGTCTGTCTCTCTCCCCACCGTATTGTCTGGTGGACCTAGGCACCCCACCCTCACCCCTACCTAGGCCTTAGATGATCGCAGCAAGAGTACACATCTGACCCTAACTGACTTTCACACTAGAGAATCTGAACACAGAGGCAGATTCTAGTCAGGATGGTATTGGGCAATGAAGCAATGAGTCACATGGAGTTGGGGCCAGGGTCAGAGCCATACCAATGCCACAGCTGAGATCTAGCCCTGGCTGCGGGGGAATAGAACTGGTGCTTTACAGAGACAGATGTCTTTTAAAAGGCAACAGTATGAGGTTCCAGGGAATAGACAGGCAGAGAGGAGCTCATCCAGTGACTCCAGAGTCATGGAGAGAGTAGTGGTGTCCAACCACTCTTTGTTTTTTGTTTTGTTTTGTTTTATTTTGTTTTTGAGACAGAGTCTCACTCCCTTACCCTGAGTAGAGTGCCCTATCAGACTAGCTCACAGCAAACCTCAACCTCCTGGGCTCAAGCGATCCTTCTGCCTCAGCCTCCCAAGTTACTGGGACTGTAGGCATGCACCACAATGCCTGGCTTATTTTTATATTTTTATTAGAAACGGGGTCTTGCTCTTGCTCAGGCTGGTCTCCACCTACTACTGAGCTCAAGTGATCCACCTGCCTCGGCCTCCCAGAGTGCTAGGATTACAGGCGTGAGCCACTGCGCCTGGCCCCAGCCTCTTTTCACTTCCTGCAACTGTGCTACCCGAAGATCCACTTTACACAAATCCCTTTTCTTTAAGCTAACTTGAACGGGTTCCTGTTCTGGGCAACCAGATTATTTCTCAGTCAGAAATTGGTACCAGAAGAATAATTTTGAACAAAAAGACCATCAAAGAAAATGTTGGAACTGACTAGGGAGTTGCGTCAGGGTGTGGAGAGTAGAGGGGATTCTGGCATCCCAAGAGTCTCCAGGAATGAACCGGATAGGAAGCTCATTCGTGTTCTGAGGGAGTTATAGCACGAGAAACGATCAAAACAGGCCTCAGGTTAACCTCAGGTTCATGCTGACTCAAATCAACACAGCAGAGATTTGCCACCCCTAAGAGAATCCCTCAGGGCTGCGTACAGAGGATGCCAGCACTAGCTGCAGGCGAGGACTGCTAAGACTGTGCAGCCCATGACAGAATCCACCGCGGTTTCCAGTGGGCAGAACCTGGGACAGCCTGATCTGAACAAGGAACTCATGCCACTGCCAGGAAGGTAAGTCAGCAACTGATAGTGCCCCAGAGGGTTTCCTGGTCTAGACCACGGGCCAAAGTGTGGTGCCACCTTGAGAGATCCTCTCCCCCTACCTATCACCATGATAAATATGGGAGCGGAATCTGCTACGAAGCTCTCAGTGAGTAAAGCAATGTGAAATACGACAGAAACATATCCCTTGGGGAAATCAACTTCCAGAAGGAGGGGATGAGGTGGGGGAGGATGGGAGTGGGTAGGGTAAGGGGTGGGTGAGAGATTGGTCTGCTTCTCTCCCTCAAATAACTATAAGCAGTGTTGACAGGGACTACATGTATGGTTTAGCCCACAGGTGGAAGGATGGTGAGGGGTTACAGCTGGACCAGACTGAGTCACAACTGGAAGAGCCCTGGACATTGCCCCATGGACCTAGAGACTCAGAAGCTGTCATGGCCCAGGAACATCTCTGCAGCGACTGGATGTGACTTTGGGTTGTCTCCTGTTGAGGGTATAACAGTCATCATCAGGATTTGGGGCCTGATCCCTAGCCAGTTATTAAAGGGTCTGCACTTGTCAGAAATGTACTTGGGCTTATTAATATCCAGGGCAGGGTTTCCCCACATTGGCACTCTTGACATTTGAAGCCAGATACGATTTTATTTCTGGAGGCTGTCCCATGCGTTGTAGGATGTTTAGCAGAATCCCTAGCCTGAACTCACTAGATGCCAGTAGCACCCATCCTCCCACACCACCCCAACTGTGACAACCAAAAGCTTCTCGAGATTGTCACCACATGTGCACTAGAGGACAAAACTGTCCCTGGTGGGAAGCACGGAGGCAATGAGGTACTTGCAAGCAGTCAGAACAGGAAAGGAATCGAAAGAAAAAAAGGTCACGGAGGCTGAAGAGCCCTCTAAGATAGGAGCTGAAAAGTGGATCTTGATTTACTATGGATCTTCTGGAGCACATACAGGGGAGTGGCGGGGGCAGAAGCCAAACTGCAGGACTCAGGAGTGAGTAGGAAGGGAGCAAGTGAGTCAGGGAGGGAGGCTCTTCTTCAAGGACTCTGGGCTGTGAAGGGAGGGAGTGAGATGGGGTACAAGGTTGAGGCATGTTCTTTTGTATATGGGAGACACTTGAGCCACGGGGAAGCAGACAGCTGAAGAAAAGCTTGAAAACAAGAAAAATGTAAAAGACCGGGATCCTTCATATCGTGTCAGAGGCATGTCCACTGTATTGTTAAACTTTTAAAAAACCATATGATAGGACCTTTTGTTTTTTGTATAAAAATAATCTGAAAGTTCTTGGTATATATGCCATGTATATTTGTAGACTGATGTTTGCTTTGTATTAAAGGTTTATGTTTCAATGAATGTAGCAAATGTCTGGAAAATCATTTAGCAAATAAGGTATTACCTAGGGAGAGTGGGCTCAGGATCAGGGGGTGGGAGGCAGTGGGGTGCCAGGGTATAGGGTGGTGTGGTATAAAGTAGGGGGGCAGGAGATAGAGGGCTTTTACTTCTTTATGTACTTCTGTTTTATGAAAGCAAAATAATTAAATGTTCACAAAAATGCGAAAAGCAAAAGTAAGTTAGTTTACTGAGTGGATGAGTTTATAAAAGTCACCACTTCCTCTGGGGGAGAGGGGAGGAGGAGAGCAGACTCTGCTTATGTGGCCTCAGGGAGGAAACCGAGGATGAGCCTGCCTTTGTGTCTGTTAGAGGAGGCACCTGAGGGTGAGTGAGAACAGAAGCTTAGGTGGAGATGGGACAATGGCACATTTAGGAATAACTAGGGGTGGGAGTGGAGAATTGGGAGGGATAAAAGAAAGGATCAAGCTGCACAAAGGACGTGATTGGATAGAGCCCAAATGAAAGAAAACCAAAGGGAAGGGCAGTGGGAGCCTAGGAGTGGCACCAGCGCTGGAAAAGAAGGTGAGTCATTCCAGGAAAGGGACCAGACACAAATGTCAGTCATTTTGTTTGGATTTGGGTTGTATGTTTGGTAGGATTACAGATATTAACATTTTCAACATTTCATGTGTTATGCCTTTTTAAAGTTTTAATAAACTAAAATTTAGTTCCATCACTGAATATCCTCTACAAACCCAGCAGAAGCAATGTGGCCTAGACTTTGAGCGCTTAGGCAAGCGTGCTTACTGACAAGGGCGGCTAAAGCTGAAGACACAGCTCTGAAGGGCAAGGAACAGGGGTGGACATTTCATGGGGACCAATGCCTTGGTCAAAAACTGGGTTTTACCTCTAGAAAAGCTATAATGGCCCTCTCTAGGCTTGCCATTTGATATAACAAGCAATGTGGTAAACAGAAATGCCCAGGGAAACCTTTGTTGACCTCCCTTTCTGATAACCTATTCATATGCTGGGAAGTCACATTTGGTTACATCTATCTCTAAAATAGTGGCAAGGAAAAATAAGCTACATTTTATTGAAAAACAACAATGCTCTTTCGTTTGTTTTATGTCATATAAGATCAAAGTCAAAAGTTGGCTAGAGTGTTTATATAGAGACATTCCCTAATATATCTAATGGTACTGGGAACACCAGTATTATTTAGAGAAAATCAGAATTGTCTGTGACTTTGCACCCTGCTATAAAATACTGGTGTTCCCAGTATCATTCTTTCTACTGTCGCCTTGTAAAAATTGCCCTGTTGCCATCTATTTCTAATTGGTAAAACTCAAAATATTAAAAAAGGATTAATGTGAAGAAATTAAAAACCTCTAGACTCTACTAATCTAAGGGTTTTGGCCAGTAAGCAAAAAACCAACACGTATGGAAATCCTGCTCTATGTGTGTGTACAGTGTATGAGGGGGTTACAGGAAGAGCTTTAGACTGAGTTAAAGAAGAGAGAGAGATCTCTTGTCTGAGAGTAAAAGAGAAGAATGTAAATATGAAATGTGGCCAAACCCCTTTCTTTGTGGGGAATCAGGGGAAGGTAATGAGAGGGGATCAGGGTAACAGAACCGAAAAAAAAAAATGCCTATCACATCTGTCTATACTCACATATGCGTATACTGCCTTAGTGTTGAGTGGCATCTGGTCTGGAAACAAGTGTGTGTAGATTAGTATTAGGCTGGGTCTTATTTTCATGAGATCAAGGCTTCAGGGTGGAAATACACATTACCCTCCTACTTAGCTTTTCACTGTTTCAAAACCATAGATACAGATTGTACCCACCATGTATTAATGAGCTGTCCTGCCAAGGTGGATCACTCTTCACAGTGGTAAGAGAGTGGGGATGGCTCCATGTGAAGTCATCATCATCCCTGAGAAAACCAGTTAGAGTGCATGCTCTGATTAAGAATGCTGGGGTCAGCGGCATTGCCTTCAATAAACGTAGGGTCATAGAAGGGAATTTGCCCCCTTTAAATATACATTTCTCTATGCAAACATCATCTGCTAAAAATGTGCCTTATTACCGGACTGCAAGTTAAGTGCTCATTAATTGTGTCTTTTGGCTTCTTGGTTAATGTCTTAAGATCTCATGGTTCAAAAATATATCTGAAACCTCCATATAACAAGGGTTAGTTAGTGTTAGGTTTGCACTCAGAAAAAAGGCCTTGATAAACTCAGGTTCCAGCCAGGCTCACCTCCCTGTTTTTCCCTGTGCACAGCCCCTGTCTTACTTGCCCCTTGACCTTGAACATTGTTTCATCTGCCCAGGAAGACCTCGACTGACACCACCTGTTTAGATCCACAAGCACCAGCTCAAACACCTCTGATTCTGTAAGACAAAAGCCAATGTACTACTTTGTATTTCTTGTATTAATAGTATGTATCATTTTCATTCATGTGTGATGGGATAAAAGCCACTAAATTATTGTTTGCACCTTTCCCCCTCTCCTTGCCTTCTAAACCTAATTCTCTTTGTGGCTACATGGGTCTCTTCAAATGCAGCAACTGCTACAGAGATGCTTGCTATGGCAGATCTGTTCCTGGGATTTTACTGTGCAAAATAGGAGCAATGGGCAGAAGGAGCTGAAGAATTCCGAGGAGCAGTGCTAGTTTAATTAAATTACATTGGAAAAGGAAACAGGAGCTTCTTGCAAGTAAAAAAAAAAAAAAAAAAAAAAATAAGCACAAGAGGATGAGAAAGGGCAAAAAGAGGAGAAACATACAGGGGATGGATTCCAGGAAGAGTTTTTCAGTTGGTGATTAGAATGAGGAGTGATGAGAGAGGTTTCTGGGCAGCTGCAGCATTACAAGACATATTAGGAGGGAAGTAATATGAAATGATGATTTTAAAGTGCTGCAGGGGATTATGAATTGGCTCCTCCTTGATGTGCCTCAAGGGACAACAGTAAAAACTTATATATTCAAACTTTTAAAAATATGTTTTGTTGTGGGACTACGTTTCCTAGGATATAATTCTATGATGAACCACATGGGATCTTGTCTTTTATTTGAGTGGTGCTTGTTTGATCGTTATATGTACATGTCCTTATTCCCCTTTTAATATGTTAGAAGTCGGGAGCCCTATAATTTACTCTTGCTTCTTTTAGTACATTCTACACAGGAGGTACTCAATAAATATTTGCTGAGTGAATAATAGTAATAGATACCTGACAGCTGAAAGGATATTGGCTGAGAAATATCACTTTCGTTAAAAGCAAACAGACACAAAACTGTAGTTAGGAAGGAATGAGCTCTCATTGGTGTTCCTCTATGAAATATTTTAACTTTGAGGTGAATGGAGAGAAGTGGTTTCATGCAATGAATTTTTGAAAAACATAACATTTATGACACCTAATTATATTAACTCTAGCACTTTGTCATATATTTATGTGTGTCTCTAATTGATTCATCATGAGACTTACATCTTAGAAGTTTGAAAGTCAGAGTAAAAAGACAGAAATAAAGAGCCAGTTAAGGATATACCTGCTTTAAAGTTCTTCCTTTTCTTCTTTGGTAGAAAACAACACTTAAGCACTTCCGTGTAATGAGCAGAAACTTAAAAATGATCACAAAGGTGTTCAAATTTGTAAGACAAGTAATCTGGTTCTATATTGGCACATTCGTACTTTAACCTGATGCTCACTTTTTGTGAATTTAGAATCTCTGTTTCACTGCCCTCTGTTACCCATCTTTAACAAACAGAATTCCATCCTCATCGCCAGACAATATTATACACCAAGGAAACAGAAAACAGAACCACCAAACTTTATGGAGGCAGGAATTAATGTAAGTAACTATAGTTGTTTTGTTGTGATATACAAATACACATTTCTATAAACAACAGTAAAAATAGGTAATGAGAAGACAGTAGAGCAAACCAATTGTATGTATGAGCTATGGAGTCAGAGAGACCTGTCCCAGTCTCAGCCACCATTCACAAGCTCTGTGTGACTGGGCAAGTTCGTTAGTCTATAAGAGTATCAGTTTTATCACCTTCAATAATATTACCTACCTCATAGAACTATTCTAAGGATTAGCACGATGTTTTCATATAATAAGGGCTAAAACATCATAGCCAGTAGGAACAGTCTTAGTGGTAGTAAAAGTAGAAATAAGAGATAACGTATGGAGTGCTTACTCTACGTCAGCATTGGTGCTAAGTGCTTGTCGACATTCTCTAAGGTAGGACTTATGGTCCTTGTTTGTCTCCACATCTTCTCTCTCAGGTAACAGCACCATGATTTACTCAGTTGCTTAAGTCAAAAGCAATAGGAATCATCCTTTATTTAGCTATTTCTCACATCCAGTACATCAGTATGTCCTATCAGCTCCTACTTCAGTACATATCCAGGATTCATTCATTTCTCCCTGTTTCTATAGCTACCACCCCAATCCAAGCTGCCATCACATCATTCCTCAACTAATACAGTTGCTTCTCAACTTGGTCTCCTTGCTTGGTCCCCGTATAATTCATTCTCACCAGGGCAACTAGAGTAATCTTTTTAAATGGAAATCTGATCCTCTTAACTCTCCAGCTTAAAACAACAACAAAATACTCTCATTTTGCTTCTGGTTACTAATAAAAATCAACTTCTTATTCTGGTCCACAATATGCAACAGGATCTGGCTTCTGCCTGCTTTTCCAGCCTCATTTAGTACCATTTTCCCCCAGCTCACTGTATCCACTGTATCCCTCCATCCAAACTTCCCTTCTTTAGGTTTCTTGAATATAATAAGCTTGTTCCCATTTTATGACCTCTGCATTTGCTATTAACTTTGACTGGATCACTCTTCCCCCAGATTTTCACAAGGCTCCTTTTTGTCATTCAGGTCTCAGCTTATATATTACTTTCTCTGCAAAGCCCTTCTTCAGCACCCAACTGAATGTGGCCTCCCACTTATGACTGTAACATGATGCTTTTTTATTCTCTCACTAACCATAATCCAGTGTAGTCTTGTGAATTCATTTGTTATTTTTAAGTTTCCCCCACTCTAGAATGTAAGCTCTACGAGAATAGGCACTTAAATCTGTCTTGTTCAATGCATATACCCAATACCTAAAGCAAGTGTTCAAATATTTTAGATTGAATTAGCAAGTGAGTCTTCATTTTCCATGAGAGGAAAGCAAGGCACAGGTTACACAGCCATAATATACCATCGCTCCTTCAGATACTGTTGAGTCAGAACCAATGATTCAGAGTTTGCAAACTCAGAGTCCCCTGGTTGAACCTAAGTAGTCATATAAACTGCTCAAGGTTACACAGCTGGTAAGTGATAAAACTGCAATTCAATCCCAAACAGTCCAGCTACAGAGTTCATACTCTTAATATGATACGGTAGTAGTCATAGTAATGTAGAACATTGCACCACAGTGTTAGGTATAGAAGAGTCCCTGCTAGTTCATACCTTTCTGTAGTAACTCCTTAAAGGAAGATCATGTGTCATAAATTTCTCATGGGTTCATCATCATGACTGGCACAATATTAGGCCATAAAAGTATCTAAGGGATACTTTCTCTGAAGTTACTTCTCATGCCTGAGACTAGAGTCATTGTACATCTTCAGTCTCCTTGTTTCATCAATGACAGGAAGGAAGGTGGAAGAGAAGAACCAATTTATAGTTATAGAATCCTTCAGACAGAATACCACTTCCATACACTGTGGCTAACAGGAAGGACCCCTATATTGACCAGTGCATCATTGCTGGAGACTCTGATAGCCACACATGAGATTAAGCTGCGATTTAGCCAGTTGCCACATACAGAGGCACCATTTGAGCCTACAACTGAGTGTTCAAATGTACACTAGGGAGAGTGGCCAGTTTCTTCTAGTCTACCATATTCTTATGGGAATGTTCATTCTCTAGCTCTACTGTGATGCAGATGAAACATACCCCAGCCATGCTCTAAGATAACCACACCATCACTCTCAGGGTTAATGTTGGAGTCAGAATCTACTAGTTCAGAGTTTGCAAACTGAGTTCACTGTTTGAATCCGATTTTGTGCTTTTTTTTTAGGAGGAGGAACTCCCAAAATATAAAAAACTGAAAAATTTCACACAATTATTCAGATTTTAGTCTATTATTCAGATTTCAGATTTCTGTTCACAAAATCAGAAGATCTGGCAATGTGGGCCTATGTCCCTAGGGTCCTTCAACATTACAAGGAAAGGGAGAATATGAGGAGCAGGAAAGGAATTTAAGGAAGAGTAAATGATGGACTAGGATGGAAACAAAAAAACTATGATTCTCGGGAAATCAGAT
Source organism: Indri indri (assembly GCA_004363605.1). Lineage (NCBI taxonomy): Eukaryota > Metazoa > Chordata > Mammalia > Primates > Indriidae > Indri > Indri indri. Next base: position 9,102 of record RJWJ010022126.1, on the reverse strand, counting down.
AAAGAACATATTATCAAAAAGAACAAAGTAATCATATGTGCCAAATGAGCTGATAGGTCAAGGAATAGGAGGACAGAAAATTGACCTGACCATTGGATTTAGCATTTTTGAGGTCACTGGGGACTTTGGTAAGAGTAGTTTTGGTAGAGTAGTAAAAGTAAAATTTTGAATGAAATGAGTTTTCTAGAGAATGAGGGGAGAGGAATTCAATTCTGTAACTACAGACAAGTCTTTCTTCTTTTTTTCCCCAGTATTATTGAGGTATAATTGATACACAAAGTACTATTTAATGGGTATAATTTGATGGGTTTTGACATATGCAAACACCTGTGATAAACCCACCAGACAACTCTTTTTTGAAGAAGTTTTGTTCCAAATGGGAATAAGGAATTGGGGACACTGGCTGGCAGGGGAAGTGGAGTCAAGAGGATGTTTTTTAGATTGCATAAATAGAGACATGGGTATATACCAATGGAAATAATCCATTAGAAATAGGAAAGTCCATGACATGGGAGAGAAATGGGAGAATTTTTCAGGTAATGTTCTTGAGTAGGCAAATAGGGATAGAAGTTAGTATACATATGAAGTGATTGGCCTTCGATACGGATAAGGTGAGTACTTACAAGGTGGAAGGCAAAGTATGTAGGTACAGATGCCAGTAGATGGGTGCATGTAGTGGAAGTTCTCTCCTGATTGCTTTGATTTTTTTTTCTTTTTTTAGTGAAATGGACAGCAAGGAGAAAGAGACAGAGATTTGAGGAGAGGAGATGATGTAAAGTGGTTACATAGGCAGATGGGAGACTGTATGGTCTATGAATATATAGAGTGTGTATATATGTGTGTGTGTATATAGTATACATATTATATATACTATATATAGTATATATAGTATAGTATATACAGTGTATATATATTATATATAATATATATTCTATTTATCATACACACACACACACACACACACGCACGCACACTCTATATAGTATATATATACTACCTGGTAGCATTTAAGGTTTATTTGAGGTTCATAATAATGAAGTTAAAGTGAGACCAGTCAACACTGTTAGATATTTCCTTCAACAAAATTCAGCTGCAAGGATACAGGCACAGTGTGGACAGTGGGGTTTACACAGTGCTTTGGTTTTACACAAGTAAGATGAAGGGAGAAAGGGTCAAGAGGGTATATATGGGAGTGATTATAATGATTGACCATTGAATTTAAACTATGTTAGGCAGGAAGAGAACAGGGATAGTGAAAAAACTTACAAGATCAATGAGCAAGACGAGTCGCCTGGGATCAATAGATTATTGCAGATGGAGAATAGAAAAGAATGGAGCTAGAAAAATAGGAGTAGTAGAAAGAGAGCAGAATGCATGAAATGAGATTATTGAGGAAAGTGCTACAACCTCCAACACTCCAAAATGTTTCAGGTGGCCTGCCATACTCTTGTATTGCCTTCTTGACCACTGAAAATATTTTGAGTTTGCTACCTCTGAAATAGTTTAAAACCTTAATTCTGAGCAAAATGACCATAAAACAGAAAGTCATTGAAGTTTGTATAATGTTACCAGGGTTGAAACTAAAAAGTATATATGAATACCAGTGTTACGCAGTTTGAAATCAATTCTTGTTTTATGATAATCAAATATGACCTATTAATTCTTACAAAGAAGGTAATTCTGCTGACTGAACTATAAGCATTTGCTTCCCTCCAATAAACAAACTGAATGGAGTTGAAATTACACAGCTGATGTACAATGGTATGGTTATAATTCTAAACATTACAACATATCTAATTCATGTTAAAGGGATGAAAATAAAGCACAGTTGCTATTTCTTTGTAATTCTAAATTTCCTACAATTTTATAAACAAGTAGATTATCAAATTTTAGAAGTTGAAAAATTATTTTGTCAGGTTAGATATGCGTTGTTCTATGTATAATTACTATAAAAGACATTGAAATCAGGCTCTTCCACTTTTAAGCAAAAATAGGTAGAAAAAATAACTAATTGCATTTCATTTTAGCCTACACAGGCCAGAGAAGGCATCACTGCTGTCTCAAGGCCCTGCCGTACTATCTTGATCTTTTCTGAGGTCAATTAATTCTATGAGATGCAGGCTTTCGTTTTTCTGACAAGAAACTATCTGCTCTCCTGGAAATTGCTGTCCAGGCAACCAACTTGTTGACACTTACCTTTTCAAGGATCAATAGTTAAGTTGGAATTGAATTATGAGAAATGCTCACTGTCCTTGAAAATCTATTGGTAACTATGGTGGGGAGTAGGGAGGGAGCGTAGAAGGTTGATAAGAGCTGTTTCTTAGTGTCTGAGGTAGGCTAGAACAATCACTTTTCTTTCTAAAGTCACATGTCTCATTGCAACATGGCATAAAGTGAATCTTATGATACACATTCAATGAATGTTTGTTGATTGAAATGTAAAAACTTGCTTGTATATATTACATAGGCACTTATAGATCAGGATCATCTAAGGGCCATTAAAATCAGGCAAAGTTACTGTACACTTATATTTATTTGTTCTTTTTGTTTTTTATTATGGAATATTCCAGACATAGTCCAAAATAAAAAGAATATAATAAACTCTCATGTACCCATCATATAGACTCAAAAATTAGCAATGTGCTACATTTCTTTGTTCAAATATATCTACCCCTCTGATTTGAAAAATCGAAGTAAATATCATGCCTCTGGACTGGATAAATACACTAAGGAACTCTTTAGAAATAGTTTATGAGGCATTCAGATTTTGAGAACATCATTTATTTCAATTACTCTTATCATTTTTATCCTATTAAATCGTGCCTCCATTGAAAAAATTGGGTTGATTCTCAGACTGGCACTGCCTATCAAAATATGACTCAGTTCTCTATCATTCTTCTGTTACCAACCCGTTAAAATGCTGAGAAATTCAACTAATCACTTTTGAGACTGGCCAAAGAAAAATTTAAAAATGAGTGATTGGCTACTGAAAGGTCATAAACAGTAAACTTTTTTTACTATGATACAAATGGGTGGAAAATATTACTAAATAGTTCATATCTGCATTTTAAAGCCCAATGGAATCAATATGTAATAGTAACTTTTAATAAGGTCAATAAAGCATAGAGAAATCATTCATAACTATCTTTAAGTGGTAGCAAACTGAGGATTTTAGGCTAAAACTGACATTGTCAAATTAAGAGACTTATTTACTATGAATGTCACTGTCCTGTCAATTGCACAGAATAACCTATATGGATTAGATTTCTCAATTGGCACAAATTAGAAGTCAGTGGCCACTACAAAATCTGAAAAACAGGCTCATTATTCACAACCAAATGCTGGCTATTTTCACCTATGAATTTCTGGAATGGATTTATATATCTTTGAGCTGACAAAAGGCTGCTTGATTCATTTAGAACAGTGGTTTCCAAACTTTTTTTTTTTCCTTACCGAAGTACACACAAGGGGTAATATGCAAAAGTTCCATCCACCACATCAGTCCCAATCGCTCCCTAATACCTGTCACATAAATAAGTCACCAGTTATACTTGAATCTAGGCCTCTGCTCAGTGGCATTCCATTTATTTCTCTTCTACTAATCTACATGTGAGTTGATAACCGCTGACTCAGCATCCACAAAGGGCATAAAGAAAGTCAATCTGGTATGTATTAATACTTGAAAGAGTGGGACACCTATAGGAAAGGACATCAGGGACATGGGGAAGTTCTACTATCCCTAAAGTACTCCTTAACAATCTGTGGACTTGGGCATTAAATAGTGCAAGGGCTTTGTTTAAAAGTGAATAGACTGTCAGTTGAGAGGACCTAGAAGCAACAATACCCCAATAGCAATGAATACACCTAGCAACAAAACCTTGGTTTCTAATATCATTCCCCATTTAAAAATATCGGGGCTCTTTGGAAAAATGGTCAATTCTAGAATTGAGGTAGGAAATATACAAGATAAGCCTGAATCACCTTTCCACAGTATAAGGAAACGCTTAAAAAATGAAAACCCACAATGATGGGGTTATATCAAATGGACAAATGAGCCAACTGAAAGAGCTTCTAATGGCCAAAGGTAAAAGAATTTGAGCAAGAAAATAAAGTAGTATTGCATTATAACCCAATGTATAATATAAATATCTGTGAGTGCATACTGATATAAATAAATGATTGAATAAATAAATAAATGGAGAAGATACAAATCTCTCATGCAAAAGAATTCCAAATAATTGATGGAGATAGTCCACCCTTAAGGAGGGGGAGTATGATTCCCCCATTCTGAAGTGTGGAATGTGAACAATGACTTTCTTCCAAATACTACAGTATGAAAAGGGAGAAAAAAAGAGTAACTTTATAGTGGAGAAAGACAAATACTACCTCAAGCCAGATGATCAAGGTCAACATCAACAGCGATGAGTCATATTGATATTTTATGCCCTTGATACAATATGAAGAGAATCATGTTATTCCTTTGTGGCCTTCCTCGCAAAAACATATTATCCCAGCCTAACCATGAGAAAAATATTAGATAAATCCCAACTGAGGGACATTCTACAAAATATCTGACCAGTACACCTCAAACTGTCAAGGTCATCGAAAACAAGGAAAGTCTGAAGAACTGCCACAGCCAAGAAAAGCTTAAGGAAACATGACAACTAAATGTAATGTGGTATCAGAGATGGGATCCTGAAATAGAATAAAGGCTTTGAGGAAATCTGAAAACAGTATGGACTTTAGTTAGTAATAATATACCACTGTTGGTTGATTAATTGTCACAAATGTTCCACAGTCATGTAAAATGTTAATAAAAAGGGAAAACTGGGTATAGCATAGTACAGGGACTCTCTATATTATCTTTGCAACATTAACAATTCTGTAATTCTAAAACTATTCCAAACTTTTAAAGTTTGCTTCAAAGCAAATAGTGGATTTTTGTCACAACACTTATTGTAGGGTCAAAAAGCTGGAAAAAAATATATGCTCATCAATAGGGAAATAACTGACTAAATTGTAGTATCGTAGAATATTAAGCAATTCAGAAAATTATACACTTAAAATAATGAGTGAGTTCTCAGCAATTGACTTAGAGTGATTTCCATTACATATTTCTACTAAGAAAATGCAGAGATCTCTGTAACCCTTCAATTTTGTTAAACAATGAGGGGAAAATCTCCATGTAAATATGTTTGTATAATTTAAAAAGTAGGGAAAACGTATGCAAGGATAAACAACAAGTTGTTAACATTGCTAGGAACAGGGGAACGAAGTTAAAGGGGAGAAGGGAAAACAAAAGAACTAACAAGACTGATGATGTAAGTAGGACGGGGGAAGTAGCGATAATTAGTTCAATAATTCATCATAAGCTTACCACCTGCAACTAGTGCACTGATGCTTTACACATAAAACTTTAAATCTGTGAAAACAACAAAAAGCAAATATGGGAAGGGGGAGGAAAAGAGATATTTTCAGATGGCAGGTTTTAATAAGGATAGAGGATGGAGAGAGTGTAAGCAGGGAAAGAGTAGCAGCACCCTAGAGAATATAGTGTCAATCACTAAAGCTGAATTACACCTACTTCTCAATTTTGCCAAGACCTGCCCAGGTAGGAGAAAATATCGCTTATCACTAAGGGTGTGATCAGAATGATTGGTATTCTGCCAAGATCCTGGGGATTCTGCCTACCACAAACAGAGACTAAACTCACCATTTGTTTCCCCAACCTCCCCCGACCCCAAATCACAAAATTGATTCTTTGAATGCCTAGAAGGCTCTCTATTTATACAGCAACTTGTTTTCCTGGCCTTTTCAACAATGAGGCCTCGCCAGGGGCTTCCAAGTGCTTTTGATTAAGAAGTGACATACCTTTGGCATCAAAGTCTACAGGATACAAAAATAGGGAAGGTCTGCATTTCCAAGGAGTTAAAATCAAATAGCAGAGTGCAGGTCCCTGGTGAGCAAGATCAAAGATTCCCAAAATGGCAAAATCGAAAGGTGGCTTAAAGGTCATCTCAGCTACCTACTTCAATACCAGATCCACTCTCTATCTGTGATGCTGGATGATCCTAGCACTGAGGTGGAGGGGGAAGGGAGAACATATTATAGAATTCCTAAAAAAAAAAAAAGAAACCAGCTTTCTTTTCAGTATAAACTTCATGCAAGCATGGACTGTATCTGTGATATCTCTCCAGTACCCTGAAAATCAGGATGACTCTATTTACAGAGCTCCATGCTGAATATTTAGACACAGTGGACTCAAACATACGGTGCAAAATCTACAGGAGATATCACCGGTATCACATTTGCTAAGATATCTCCCAGCAGCATTAGAAGCTATTTTCCATCAACAAAGAAGGTGAGACCTTGGCCTAAATGATACTTTAGGTCATTTTCATGGCCAGATATAAAGATCATTCAGCCAACTGGCTGTATGTAAAAATAACTGCTAATATAAGACCCTGGAGCAGAGGTGGGATTAGGGAAGAAACGAGTCACAAAATTTTTTAAATTAAATAAGCACACACAGTAAATGGGAGTCCTATTTTACGAAAATCTGCTAAGAATTTGCTATGTAGTTCCAGGTGAGAATTAGAATTGAATTTGCCGAAACTCCACTTGCACTACAAACTTTCGAGAACACATCCACTGTAATGTGAGACACACCTGCACACACTCCAGACCCAATCAAAGGAGTCAGCCTTGCAATTGAACAATATTTTCGCACAACACTCACCTTAAAACACAAGTGTAGAATCCACTGTCTTGTGCTTCAGCTGAGTGAAACCATATTGAATCTTCCTCTTTGCTCATCCTGACCTCTGAAAAGATGATGGGCTCTTCCAAATCACCTTTGTTTTTGTACCACATAAGCCTGAGCCCAGTGCTCTGGGCCATGCTATAGTTGGTGCGAATATAACTGTAGAAAAGGGCACATTTCACTCGGACTGGTTCACCCGCCAAAGCCATGTACGTCTTGAGATCCACTGACCAGTCAATGCAGCCATCCACTGAAAGAAAATCAGAAGAGGCATGACATGCAGTGAGCATTATTGATAATAACGGTAAGAGCAGTAATCATTGCCAACATGCACTCGGTCAAGTGCTTTACACAGATTATTTCATTCAGTCTTCCCAGTGACCCCATGAGATAGATTAATATCTGGCTCAGATCTTAGCAAGCAGAACCTCTGCTCTAGCACTTGCCTTCAAAGTATTTTCCAATCATCTGCAACAACCCTCTGCTTGGGCTAGACCAGATGCTCCAAGGAGTTCCAGCACACATGCCCATAGGGCTATCCTGGGACACCGTGGCCAGGTCCCAATCCCAACAGAGTGGCCTCGCAAGTGGTTCGCTTCTGCTAGCCGAGCAGCATTTCCATCACATAATCATGTGAAATTGGACTGCTAGAATGACACTGACACGTTGGTTTTAGGTGACTTGTATTGTTTATATGGGAGCCCCCACGAGACAAATATTCCCAAGAGACCTCTGCACAATTTAGGAGCAGCCCTGAGATGAATGCATTTATTCTTATTTTCCAGGTGAAGACACTGAGACGAAGAGAAGTTAAATAACTTTGCCCAAGGTCACGCAGCTAATAAGGGGGGGGGGACCAGTCTTCCATTCCAAATATCGTGTTCTTCACCCCTACCCTATACTGCCTATGCCTAGAATTGTGACGACAGCCATTGTGTTATTCATTTGCCTTTGAGAAAGTAAATACCGAAGTTGAAAGCAGTGGCTCCTAAAGTGATTATCTGCTATTATATACATGCCACTTTTCCGTGGTATGTCCTATTAATAGCAGATATTTAATCACGGGTCGATTTCTCTTTATAACCTGAGGCTTCACTTGCTACTTAGCTGGTGTGTGCTCATGGGAATATATTATATTAATGCCAGCTTTAGTCAAATAATGTAAGGCAAGTAAATCTACCATTAAAGAAACACATATACAGTAAATACCTTCTTTTCCAGAAGGGTTATAAGTGAGGTGCTGTGGCTAATTTCATATGCTACTCAATATAATTAGCATGGATATTTTATCTCCAATTGCTTCTTTTCAAAGAATTTCATTACATAATGCTACATCCCTTTATTGACTTGATTACCCTTTATAAAATAATCATTTCATAAAATGTATCAACACTGCCATGTTAAAATTGTATGTTTTGCTTATAATTTTCTGAATAAATCGACTTCCTTTTTTAGATGTCAAAAACTCTGTAACCCAGTATGTATAATCTTTTAACCGCAGTTGACAGGAAGCTCAGACGTAAATGCAATACTAAAGTGTAATGACTATCTTACCTCAGGATTTCACTTTCGCTATAGGAGGAGTTCTTGAACTGGGGTTAAAGGAAACACAGCGGGAGGGTACCTGCATAGACTTCAAGATTGTTGGCAAAATGATGTACCCATTTTCATAGGTATGCTTTTCTGGGGAGATTTTCCACAGCTCCTTATCAGATCTTCAAAGATCTATGGCCCACAAAAGTTTTTGAACTCTATGGTTTCTGATCTCTCTGACATTATTTTTCACTGCCATGCTGCATATGGGCTTTTATTATAAACTGCCTCAATTTCTCTTATACTATGTGAGGCATCCATTAGAAATAAATAATTAACTCACTTTATACTGAAAGGCATTTGGATTTTTTTTTTTTTTTGAGACAGAGTTTTGCTCTGTCACCTGGGCTACAGTGCCCTGGCATCATCATAGCTCATAGCAACTTCAAACTCCTGGGCTCAAGCAATCCTCCTGAATTAGCCTCCCAGAGTGTTAGGATTATAGGCATGATCCAGGCAATAGAATTTTCTATGATGATTGGAGGGTACCAGATTCATCCCTATGGATTTTGATGACCATTTTGCACTGTCAAAGCCAAGAAGGTAGAGTAGATTCGACTAAATATGTACTGATCACTTGTTATTCCTTGGGGGTCTTTTTTTATTCACTCCTTTCTTCTTTACCTATTATTGTCACTCTCATAACTATCAACAATGGGGAGAAGGAAAATTTGCATTAGTCCAACTTTCTGGGTCATGGTAAATTATTAGTGATATAACTCTAGATTAAATGCAATTTTAATATT